>QGMI01000051.1:0-84696 GCA_007821535.1 Lachnellula occidentalis | reverse complement strand
CCCGCCAGTTATCTAGCGAGCAAAAGTCCTGCCTATAGCTACATACATACATACATACATACATACATACATACATACATACATACCTACCTACCTACCTACCTACCTACCTCCCTCGTACCTTCAAGCCCAGCGCGCTCCCTATAACTATCCACTCCCTACTTCTTTCTCTCTCCCCATCAACAACCACACTACTATCAATCATACCATACCATTTTCACCCACTCAGCAAATCAAACCCCGCCTCTCCCCTTCCTCTATCTCCACACATCCATCTCCTCCCTTTATTCTCCGAAATATATTTTGTAACTTTCTCACTACTCATCACTCACTTACTCACTCTATACGCAGCCTGTCTACTTGTTTCATCTACCCACCTATCTATCTATCCATCCTACCTATCCACCCCATCACCCTAAAGCATACCTACCCCCTTCCTTCCCTCTCTTCCTTCCCTCTCCTCCCTCCCCCTCTTCTATAAAGCCCAAAATAATAAACCAGCCAACCGTTCCTATCTCACATACCTGCAGTCAACTCTCCCCCTATCCCCTTCACTACCAAACTTCAAATCCGCATCGCATATGCTTTATCTTATAGACTACTAGACAAGGTGAGTGGAATTCCCAGGCCGTAGGTTTCTACTTGGAATTAGAATGATTCACTAAGCTGATCTTTTGACTAGAGGTCTATATAAAAGAAAGGCAAAGTTTTATAGATATAGTAGGTAAGGAAGGCTTGTTTATAAGGTCAAGCGGGATATAGAAGATAGAGTAGAATAGAAAAAATTGAATAGTAGCAAGAGACGAGTAGAGGAAGATATTAGGATAGCAAAGCAGTTATAAGAAAATGTGTGGAGAGCAAGTGATGACCAATGTAGCCCCGCACTTTAGACTTACATTGCAAGGCTCCGAGGACAATATACGCACTTGCTTACTTGAACACCATATAAAACGCTTCATTCATATTGCATAGATTTTTATTAATCGTGAACGGGCATAAGTCAAGTTCAACTACATCGTACCTCTTCGTAAACATATCTTCGGCACCTCCCTGTCCTCTCACCCATCATTATAGCACTCGTTAATATGCGTCTCGCCACACCTCCTCTCATCCATCAATCAAATTATCGTATCGTCGAGGAAGTGTATAGAGGAAGCGCAATATGTAATACCCCTCAAAGGAGGCAAATATCGGCAAGAACCGAAAAAGGCAAAGCAAGGGTATCGACAACCAAACGCGCATCCATTTTGCTATGGCCATACCATCCATCTCCCATTATATCCACTTTCGTTTCCTTTTCCATCCTGATGCCCGAGGAGATCTATGCGCAGGGAGAAAGACTTTTCGATCTGTGAGTTCTTTACAAGAGGTAAACGGCGAGACCAGCGGCACCAGCGAGGATAGGGTAGGCAGTCTTTTGAGCACCTGCAGCCTTTTTGGTTGCGCTGGATGCGGCACCGGCAGCGGCTGAAGAGGCACCTGCGACAGCAGTTGAAGCTGCTGAACTGGCCTTGGAAGCATCAGAGCTTGCAGCATCGGAAGCGCTCGAAACAGCGGAACTAGCACCGTCTGTAGCAGATGAGGCAGCAGATGATGCAGATCCGGCAGCACCACCTCCAAAGATTGTGGTAGATCCAATGGTAGTAGTACCTACGGCCGAACCACCTGAGCTAATAGTCGACTCGATTGCTGAAGTGGAGATGGCGGAAGATGATCCAGATGCGCCAGATGCAGCAGCACCTCCAAGTCCAAAGATTGTGGTGGAACCAACGGTGCTAGTGCCTACAGCCGATCCGTCTGAGCTAATGGTGGACTCGATTGCTGAGGTAGTGATGGCGGAAGATGAACCAGTTGCTGATCCACCTGATCCAGCTCCTCCAATGCCGAAAATGGTAGTTGATCCTTCGGTGGTAGTTCCCACAGCTGACCCGCTTGAGCTAATGGTAGATACGATTGCCGAAGTGGTGATGGCAGAGGACGACCCGGTTGCTGATCCAGATGCTCCAGATGCTCCAGCCCCCCCAATGCCGAAAATGGTAGTCGATCCTTCGGTGGTAGTTCCCACAGCTGAGCCGCCCGAGCTAATTGTAGATTCGATTGCCGAGGTCGTAATAGCAGAAGACGAACCAGATGCTGTTGCAGAACCTCCAGATCCAGCTCCTCCAAGACCAAAGATTGTAGTTGATCCCACAGTTGTGGTGCTCACAGCCGATCCACCAGACGAGACGACGGACTCGAGAGCCGAGGTGGTGATAGCAGAGGAAGTACCTGTGGCCGAGGCGGAAACGGAGGTCACCAAAGTAGTGCCAGTCGCGGTAGAGGAACCCGATGCCGCTGCGATGACAGCTTGAGGTGAGTTAGCATATGTTCGATCTAAAGACTCCGAGCTGACTTACAAGAGCAGTAGGTTCCACCGTAGGCAATGACGCTGGAGGCGACCTCAGCACCACATGCCTCGTTGGAACAATCACGGATACCATAGGCAAAGTTAGGGTTGCTGCAGAGACAGTCGGCATCGTTGCTTGTACATCCAAGTGTTGAAGCCATGCCGAACAGGTTGTTGATGCACATTTGCTGCAGAGAATTAGCTACTGGTCTTCAATTCATACCGAGACACGTCTTTGGGGTAGATGGAGCCATTGAAGCTTAAGAGCGTGGTCGCAGGCGGTGATGAAGTTCGACAAGTTCAAAGCTGCTGGGGACGGATTGGGAAGCTACGTACACCACATGCTGGGATATTGGAGGGCGCTTGAGCAAGGGCGGAGACGGCGAAAGCACCAACGGTGATCATCACGGAAGACTTCATGTTGACTGTTGAGAGGATTGGATTGGAAAGATGCTCCTGAAGCTACTTGCGGTGTGGAGGGGATGGATGGGATGAGGGACGGATGCAAGGTGATTGATTGTTTGGATGTTGAGGAAGGAAGGAGGAAGAGGAGGGGTGGAAGGGAGAAATGGATCTTGTATAGGTGGTAGTGTAGAAGTAGGAGTGGGAGTGGAGTGGGAGTGCAAGGGGAAGAGTGTAAGTGGAAAGAAGCGAGGCGGGAAAGTCCTGCTTTTGAAGGCGGTGACACTAACACTGCATACCCAGCAACGCATCACTCTTTCTCTTTCTCTCGCTCTTTCTCTTTCTGCTCTTGCCAATTTCGGTTCCTTGATGGGCGGCTCGTCATGATTCATAGTGGGACTTGCAAGTATCAAATAAGAGCATACCTTTACCTTACAGTAAGGTACGGTACCATGAAACCCAAGTAAATTACCCCCTTTAGGACATAGGTACCGTACCTTACCACCAAGTAACCTCCAACTGCCAGCGCCACTGCCCACTGCCACTGCCACAGGGGCAACGGCATGTCCGAACAGGGAAGGGACGGGGCTACTGTGTCACTGCCAAGTTGTATAAGTTGGAGGGAGGCTGGCCGTGGACCGTGGTGTTGATACCGTACAGCTGATGAGGGTTCAGTCTAGATTTCGCTAATGTAATGCTAATGTACAAGCTGTGCTCATCAATCTAGACTGCATCTAGTGTAGCCTCTACTTTAACTTGACGCCCAGCCACCCCTCATCCACATCTCAGCTGTGCGCTGCAGCGATGAGAGATGCTTTTACAGGAGAAGTTGGGCGGATGAAATTATAGCAATTAGCAAACCCTTTGGGATTATACGTATAATTGACTAGTCATATTATTGACATCACCAGGACACAGACAGACACCAGACAGACACAGATGAACAAACAAGGTTTTCCGTTGTCACCGTAGAGCAGTGACGTGACGTAATTCATGACCAACGAAAGAACGAAAGAAAAGCCTCCCGGGATCATCTCCGTCCAAGCTTTAATTCAGCTGCCAGCCACCCAACACTTCCATCCTACCACCAGCCACCGTGGCATCGCAATCCAGGGGTGTACAAAGTCTCCCATCCAATCACCGCGTCCCCGCCCACCACATTCAGGAACACACGCGACACGTCGGACGTTCCCCAGACGATGAAGCAGGAGCAGGGATAACCCTAGGTCACCGCTCCTTGTTGAGCTGAGGACGATCATGCTCTTTTTCATGCTTGCCTATACCCATACGGAGTAGTCGCGGTAATTATTACTTAATTTCCCAGAATCCCAACCTCCCGAATCATACCGGTATCGACTTCTGCCATCGACTTTCAAGTCCCAGCGGCTATGGCTAATTTTACGGACGAAACATACCAGTGAACTCAAAGGGGGTGCTGATCATCCAGGCGTCTAGCTGTGGCTGGTAAATCGGCCGATTACAATCTAGACCTTTTACTGTCAAGAAGAACTCATATGAACATGCAATTCAGGTTGTCATGGATGTGACCGAGGATATGCCTTTCAGATGTACTGTAATGGAAGACATCCAGGTGCTCTTTATCCTCTGCAGAAGATCCCTCAATATTGATGAATGAATTCCCACCACGTGGATCTGAAAGCAGAAGTGGAGTGAACGCCAAGATGTGTTGTCACGTTGTGGATCCCGTGCCGCCGATCGATGACGATGATGAGGCGATTCGGGACTCGCTTCCGAATCTTTTTTTTTTTTCTCTTCACCGCAATCAATGCCCTTCATTAAAAACTCTTCCTCTCTCTCCCTCCTAAATCTATACTTCGCAGCTGAAGACGAGATAGACAGTGCTTTATTATACATATCTCACCGCTCTCCTCCTCGAACAAACCCGAACTACCTTTTCTTCCCTTTCATCCCCTTCAAAATCAATCAATTGACATGCATGCCATTAATTTTCCATCACAGACAGCACAGCGCACCATAGCTGTCGAAAAATCTCATATTTTCCCGACGCAGTCATCAATCGATAGTTCCTATCCTTAGTCCACGTCCCCACAATGTGATTAAGGTTATCGAATTGCAGGATGATCCTTATTTCCTTCCGAGGCTCCGTGCTATACCCACGATGTATTTGTTCGTGAAAAGTAGGGATTCTTTTTCTAATCAAAATCGCAAGTGTATTACATACAATCGGGGCGTGGATGTTTCCATCTAAGCTTCTAAAGTTATGTTTCTAAAGTGTCTTGATTGCGGCTCGCATAGCGGACTAATTACTCGGCGATGCTTGGAGGTTTAAGCTTACTTGTAGTTTTGGTTCTGTATTCTATTTGCTGCTTTTATCTTTTCGAATGCTAATAGCTCTTGCTGATAATTCTTTCTATACTATCACATTCTCTAATTTTCTGCATAAAGCAGACTTGATTGACTAAACTCCCGACTACTGTTATTCGAGAGAAATTGCAGTACTCGAATTCTGTTCTTTTGCTGCGAGAAACCATGTGGTTAACATGATTCGGCACTTTGCTCAACCACATCGCCATACCCCGCCACGCCTCTCCCGCCTCGTCGAATGCAAAGCTAATAATGCCGTAGCACTCAACCAAAGAGGCAATGGCTGACTGACAGCATGGCCAAGACCTCCTGGGCTCTCTAATTTCTCGCACGTTTCTGGCCTGCGGAATTGGAGTCCACGCAGACGATCAAGTATCGCCGAGGGCATGTCACTTTCCGGAGCTGGGGTTAGTGTGGTGAAGCTAGTGGTGGAATTGTAGGACATGGATTAAGGCCTCCTCGCAGTAGCATGGTTAGATCGCTGGGACTCACTACACGGACGGTACTAATCCTCGTTGTGGTTGGAAGAGTAATTTGCCTTGACATAGCTTCTTTAAGGCACTTTCGGCGATTGATAGAATGCTCATGAATGATATTTTCTATAACTATCAGGTCCATATACTCGATCCCAGAGAAAGAAAAGAGTTCAGTCGTTTTAGAAAATAAAGATAAGAAATCAATACATAGCACAGGAACAACATGTAAGATTTCCGGAAAGCTCTACCATGAACCTAGATTGATATCGAAAAAGAGAAGCTAATAAGCGTCCACGGCAAGATATAAGACGTAGCATGTGATGATAGGTAACACGTTGTGAAGGGAGCGGTTTTTGAGAAAGACAGATGTCAGGGGAACTCAATACAGATCTGACTCAGTGCACCATCTGAAACTAACAATAGAAAAGTAATAAAAGGCGCAAAGTATGTTAGCTGTCCAAGTACGTTTGGATCGTGAGTGTCGAGTAATTTGGTGGCCCAAAGGAATATAATGGCGACAGTTCGGACCCCCAAGGAGAAGGCCCGTCCAAACCGAGAGGAGCACAGAGCCAGATCATGATTCCTCATAATTTTGGATCAAGTAAACCACACTACGACTCATTCGCTGGTGAGCTGTGGCATTTTCTCGCATTCCTTACAACCTCCTGATTTATAGGATATTGTACCGAGATGGCTTTCAGTGAACGTGAATGTGTCCTTGTCACCACCGGACTGTTGAACGAATTTATGCATCATCTCTTCCGGAAATGCTGCACTGAGAATGACTTTTGCATGTCTCAGATGAGTTTCCCGAAGATGATATTCAAGGTCGTAGAAAGAGAACGCTGAAACCCAGCCTGCACAAGTTCCCACGGCACATTCGTAATTGCCATGTCGCTCATTGATGTGGGACGGTAGCTCTGCTTCGGTCAAGTGATATCTCTGGCGACAATGATGGTATGGGCATCGACTAGCTCCATGACCGGTGGCCCGGCTATGCTCATTCAATTTGTCCTTGCGAGGGAAGCCTCTTGTATGTCTCTTGCAGCCATGGTGAGGACACTTCCATGTCCCGCCGTGTTTATGAACCGATGCAATATGACGTTCCAAGTCACCTTCTCTTCCAAAGGGTTTAGTATGCTTGCAGCCGGTTACGGTACACCGGAGAGGCTCGATATGGATGTTGGTGACATGAGTTTCAAGCTTCTTGCTGGTATCTAGTTTGGGCTTGAGGCAGCCAGGCCATGTACAGGAACCGGAAGTGTTGTTGAGAACATCTTGGATGTGGACAGCAGCTACATGTTGTGAATGGGAATTGCGGTCTGAAAACACCTAGGTTGAGTTGCAACCAGGCCAGTCACAGCCAAAAAGAGGTGGAACGGGCATGCCGATCTGAATGGTAGAACGAGGGGCATCATAATGCATGTTTGGTGTCATGAATGATGAGGGATCTCGGCAATAGGTTCTGAGGGCAAATTAGTGTAAAGTTCTAAAAAAAAATCTTACTCCGATTCGTCAAGTACAAAAAGTGCGTCAAGGTGCAGGCCAGGTCCAAAGGCTGTCGTGTTGAGCGCGTTTGGGTCCATCAAATCAGATGCGTTGAAAGCATCGGCGTTGGCAGTGGCGTTGAAGGCAGACGTGTCGGTGAGAGAGCCTTGCGGGAGGGTTGCCTGATCGGACGAGTAAGGCGCACCGAAGCCGAAATCGTTGTTGTCTGGAGACCAGAAATCGTTGACATTGGTTTGCTGAAAAGCGGTCTGATTAAATGATTCATAGTTGTTCGCGGAAAAATTGTCGAGAGCTGGAAAGGCGCCGTCCATGCTTCTCAAGGGTTGATTGAACGTGTTGGCGGTGTCGAAGTCCAGAACATCGCCAGCATTGCTGGCAAGCGGCTGCATGGCGCCCTGACTGGCCTGGCGGCACCGAGACCAAACATCGGATCCAAGGGACCATCAGGGAGGCTCTCGAAGCCACGATCACCATCCAGAGCGAACACATCGCTGGCAGGCTGCTGCTGAATGGCGCCCTGACTGGCCTGGAAGCCGCCAAGACCAAACATCGGATCCAAAGGACCATCAGGGAGGCTCCCAAAGCCAAAATTCTCATCCAGAGCACACAAGTCCGTGAACGCCTGCTGCCGCAGTGCATTCTCATCGAACGAGTAAAAACCGTTGGAATCCATGTCTGCAGGAATGGGACGTAAAGGGCGAAATAGTGCGACGTACAAGTTTGAGAGTGAGGCGAACTAGCGAGAGGGACGAGGTTGAAATTGCAAGAAAGTGCGCAAGAAGGAGAGGAAAATGATGGCGGGGGAGAGGCTTGCTATATGCTCTGGGGAGTAGAATGCAGGGATCAGAGGGCAAATCCGCACCCCTCCTGTGTGGGGCCTGCCATTGCTCAACCTGATATCTCCAGACTTTCGACTGCCTCGCCGACAATCCTGCTTCTGCCAAGACAAAAAATCTCCAGGATTATTCATCAGACCGAGTCACTTGACAAACGTCTCCTTTAGGGACCCTGCCATTCATGAAAGCGCTTCGTCCAAAACAAAAAACTGCTCCCGCTCCCGATAGGTGCAGAGCCGCATGCTCATCCATGTACCGCGAGGAATTGCAAGATGAGAAAGATCGGTTCCCATGGGACGTATTGCATAAAGCAGAGACAAAGAGGCAAGTAGAAAGTTTTGTTTCCCGAGCTACGGGAGTCGAAGCTTAACCGTAATAATGTCACGGAAATACAAGCAAGTTAGCACAACGGTTTCGATATTCATGAGCTGTATGACCAATCTCCAAATATCCTCTCAACATCAGTCATTATGCAATCATCACCAACATCCCATCCCATCCATCCCATCTCCAGATACAACGCCCTATTCCCCACCACTCTCCTATTTCAGCCCCTATAATGCGAACAAATCGAAAAAGAGAAAAGCCACTGCGCGAATATACTCTAGCGCGGCGCATGGCAAAGGTGTCCAAAAGACAAACAAGAAGGTCAAAATGATTCCATTTAAGACCTAAGCCTTTGTTCCGACACCGTCCTTGCGCTCAGAGCCTTTCCGCTCGGCATTCTCGCGGTTGTATTTCTTCCAGAGCGCCGCGATATCTTCATTGCTCTCATTCTTCTCCGTAATGAGATTCTTCAACCACTTATTCTCCGTTTCCAGTTGATTGATCCGTCCTTCTAGCGCAGCTACTTTATCATTCATGTCCTTCGCGCTGCGCTCGAGAGCTGCCTCGCGCTGCTTCTTCTTCACACGGAAGCGAGCGCTCGCGGCGGTGTTGCGGCGGCGTTTGTCTTCTTCCGCTGCGTGACGAGACGCTTCTTCAAAGTCGGGGGCGGCGGAAGAGGAGGCTTTACGTTTATGTTCGCCGGAGATGGAGGGGGAAGGACCCGCTGTGGGAGATGAATCGTCGGTGTATGGGGGAATCGTGGTTTGTATTGCCGCTGGGTCCGCACCGAAGGTAGAGGGAGCAGTGAAGTTGCCGAAGTCGGGGAAAGTGAAATCTCCTGCGGTACCCATTGTTACATGGTCAGCATAATTGCTTTTTCTCCGCTCTTGTTTGATAGATAATAACGGTACAGATAACGGGAAATGTGGATACAAGCGGCGGCGGCGTCCCACAAGGTAGACATATTTGGCCGGCTGGGCTTGATGGAAGTGAGGGAGTGAAAAAGGACAGCACGTGACATGTCGCCATCGTTCGGCGATTGGACCCAAGCGCTTGCGTGATTTCCAATTCCGCACATAAGAAGCACGAACTGCTGCAAGAGTGCAGCAACACCACACGTGCCATGCAGCGTCCTGCACTGTTGGCTGTACGGCTGTCTTGATAGGCGCTGGCGATATTGGAGATGCAGCGGGGTTTGGTGATGGAAGATCAGTGAGAGATAACGACTTGTGGTTCGATGAGGAGGATATACCACCTCACAGTAGAAATGAAATAGAAGGATGTATAAACAGCGATGCATATAACAAACTGTGGTTCCATACCTTGTAAATCGAAATCCATAGACTTCAAGTCGGAACCTTCTCCCGCAATAGAAGCATGGGCCTGTCCATCACCAAAATCCGTAGGTTGTAGGTCGGCGAATTGGTTCAGATCGGAGTCGAAGAACTGGGTGTTTGTGAACATAGCCAGGTCCTCGTCCAGATCGAAGTCGCCCTGGGAGTTCTCAATGTCTTGCGCCGAAGGAATCGCATTGAGGTTCGCGATGTACTCCGAGACATTAGGACCCCGCCTTCCATTGTATGCCATGATTGCGTGTCGTCGACGTTGCGAGGCAGAGACTGTCTTGCCGGTGGGTATTCGATGCGCTCGCTATGCGAACTCGCTATCGTGAATATTTCGAGAAGGGTAGGGAGGCTGGTTCGTGGGATGGTGTTGATGAAAGGTGGGTAGTGGTTGAAGATTCTTTGTCTTCGGAGCTAAAGCCGAATGTAGCGTCGGCGCGGGAGCGTGGTTAAGAGTGACTTATGACAAAGCCCATCCAACGCGGACATCAGTGAGAAAGACAAAGATTCACCTCTTCTTCACTTGTGCGCAGTGTAATTAGGAACGTGTCGATTGAAGCTGGAAAACGGAAGTTGTAGGAAGGAAGAAGCCCAGAGCCAGGAAGTGGTGATGCACTGCACTGCACTGCACCCCACCCCACTTTCAGTGGCTTACCAAATCAGGCAATTCGTTCCACGCAGCGTGGGTGGACATGGGATAACTTAAGCGGAAGAAGCGCGGGAGAAAGTCCGTATGTATACATGAAAGTATAACTGTCTATTTGTAAAATTGTTTATTATGTTTATACGGCCAAAATAACCATACACATGAATATAAGCATGTAGGGCTGGTATAATGTTTCTCTTCTCTATAAAAAGTCCATGACTTACTTCACCAACTCCACGGTCCTTTGAAGGTTTGCCCCTCGGCAATACTCTGGTACCATAAACATATTAGTAATCAAATCCCTGCGGCTCACAAATCGCGGGCGCAATCGGAGATCCATGTCTGTTCGGGGTTGCCTCGGCGTGGGACGATACTCACAATCGACGAATCAGAACAAAGGATTAGATGATTTGATGTGTCGAGCTGTTTGCATCTGCCAAGCTTTTCCCCATGAACTGGGACTTCCAAGTGACTAACAAATGCCACAGCCCTTGAAAGCAATTGCTAATACTCCGAGTAAATTATATGTCTAATTAGAATATATTAATACTACTTGAGAGTAGAAGTCCGTACCTAAAACTTTCTAGCCTATTCTGATGTCAGAATGCACGTGATCTGTTGCTGATTTGTCCACCTCCTTGCCCCTTTTATTTAAGCGAAGAAATCCAGAACAACCAAACTCCACAATTTGCATATACTATCAACATGTTGCAAAGTCAAGAAAGGACTCCTAAGCCGGCCTTCCATCCAATACATTGTCTAACTGGTAGTTGAGGATAACCCTATTACCATCCTTAGACCTATCACGCCTCTACTTTTCTGTTTCAATGCACGGGGACTCGAAATCATATCCAACCCTGGACCGTGAGGAGGAAGTCGCCTTTTCTCAACTCCTTGTCTTTAAGGGCCGCAATCGGCTTGTGCTTTGAACGTAAAAGCGATTGGGTGTTGCCAGACCTGCGCATGCCACAATTTAACAACAATATCGTGCCTGATCTGGAGACTGCACTGCCTGATATCTCCTTGTGGGAACTTCTCATTGGTAGCTGCCGTCATTCGATTATGATTATCGGTGTCCACGTGATAGTTCGCAGAAAGGCTTCCTTTCAGGTGGTCTGAAGCCCCAAGGACTGACATGTAGAATTGCTGACCGTCGTTGTTGCAGGAAGATGTGCCTGCCTGAGCTGTGCCGTGCAGTAAGGGACATCTCTGCCTTGCGTTAATTGATAATAAAGCCTTTAGAGGGACTATACTTACTTGGCTCTGTCATCATCGGATATTCCAAACGTATTAAGCTCAATTTTCCAATGATCACCAAATACGAAAGGGCCATCTCCTTTCTTTTCGGTTTGACCTCCTGACCCTGGGGGGTTATTCTTAAAAGACTGGTACTGCGCTCCGGAAACTCCATTTAACAGTTAATATTTCCTCTTCAACTTGGACAACTGTACAGAAGCACTTACCAGAATTCTCCTGTCGGGGTATAAGTCGTAAACTATTAGGCCGTCGGTTCGGGCTGGGAGGCATTTGCTCCGTGTCTGCCATAGGCCATTCGTCACAGTTCAGTTCGGTAGACGGGTTAAAAAGATCGATGAAAAGCTGATTGAACGGTGAGTAGCTTCCTTACGGAATTACTTCCAACTTCACAGCCAGCCGGACCATTCACGATTCATCGAAGGGTCTTTGGCAAGGCGCATTGTTTTGGCATCTTCTGAGGCGCCACCAATGCAACTTATCGAGTAGCAGGCGTTGTTGCACGCACCGTAGGCTGGCTTTCCGTGTCGTCTAGCGCAGTACATGATGAACGTTCCACGGTCGTGAGGGTCATCTCGGAGCTCAAGATGGCGAGCATGGGTGCGATTTACAAGAAGGACATCAAACACTTCTCCGAGACAGTAGCTAGGACAAACAATTGCCAGTAAGAGTGTTATATAGAGCTTCATAGTAATGATATAAGCCAGGGGTTTGAATGAATCCAAAAAATATCAAGTGTTTATTTAATGAGAACGCACTCATCAACTGTCTCTTAAAGGTCCACGACTCCACTCCAAGTACCTGGGCAGTTGAGCTCTTTATACCAGCTGATTACTCAGACTCTGCAACCCTGAGTTAATCTCATGGTGTGCCCAGAAACCATCAAACCTACCAACAAGGAGGATGACCAAGAAGTCACTTTCCATTGTTATTGAGCCTACAACAGGAGTATCCATCGAGTAAAACGTGTCTAAATCATAGTAACAACTTTTCCACTCCTTCCTGGTTGTATATTTGTACGAGAAGTATGTTTCACTTGAAAGTTGTCAACAACTTCCGTTCCTTCAGGCTGCTGTTGTTGTGGCTTGTGGGCCTCTCAGTCAAAAGGCATACCTGGCATACCAATTAAACCTGTGTTATGTGATTTGTAGTTGGTGGGAAAGAGGCTCAGTGCTTACTACCAACTGGACACAGTATCATGTGGAGGTTTGAAAGCAATGCAACGGTACTGGGGCAAAGTCACCTGTTGCATGCTGGCGCGAGTGATCTATTATTAGCCCTCGAAAGAGTAAGTTATGTTGAGCTGTTTGAGTTGGAAGTGCTTCCATCCCAAAGATACCAGCCTCGAACTCATTTCATTGAGCTGGGCAAATGTGGCAGAACGATGTATCAGTCCGGAGGTGGCCGGACTAATCCCTAGATGTTGGTCGGATGTGTAGGCTGAGCGACATGCGGCCTTGTGCAGTTGTAATTCGGGGTTGGAAGTGGATTGCGCCACCCGAATGCGCCTACACGGAGACAGCGAAGATGTCGCCTCTCCTCATTTAACCTCTTCATCTGCGCGTGCCTTCTCAGCTCGATAGTCAACAAGCACACGTATCGTTCATCCATCGCAACACTTCAGATAGAACAACGTTGCGTGCGCCCTCACAGCAAGAAGATCATTGCTATAATTGCTGTGCAGAAGTCTTCTCATATCTCCGACCACACGCTGGACTTTGAAGGATGGCAGGTGAAGGCCCACCATATATGATGTTTGCCATTGCCGAGTTCGAGCTCAGGGTCTTGCTTCTTTTTCCTCACCTTTACATCTCACTGACGTGCTTTCAAAGGAGATCAACGAAATCCTCGACAGAAACGTATTCATGGGAGACGTTCAGTTTATTTGGACTATGCAGTCCGAGTCATACACAGGACTCCCGAGATACGACGGCGTTCCCCAGAAGCCGCGTCCCACGCCAGATAGCAAGTTAACCTCGTTCTATTCGGCGTTCGTTGGCAAATCGCTCCATGATCTCTGTCATTTTCTCGAATGTTCACCAGAGGACCTGCAGATGGATCGAGGATATTTCGTAGTCATAGATGATGAGACAAAAAACAAGGGGACCATGATGTTGTGCAAGAGGGAACATGGCGAGGTTTTGCATTTTCGAGAGCCGATCGAAGACGCCAACGGCTATATTGGAAGCATGAATCTTCCAGGGAGGTTCCATGAGTATTTAGACACTGCCAAGGAGGTATGAGCTGCGCCAATTGTACAAAAGAGATTTACTCCGTAGAGATATTTGAAATGGACCATGAAATGAATACATCGCGTTGGCTAGAAATAAAGTGTAGAGATACGGAGACGATGCCTCCTATCATCTGGCTTGAACTGAAAACGCACCGAAAGAAAATAGAAATCGTGTTCAAGGTGAGCCAAGCGAGCGTAGGAAGGGAAATGGCGAGCTACTGAGAGCGTGGGACAAGGGGTCTGCCACGTGATTCAACGTAATACATCGCGAACGCGTCCGCCGTCCGCCAACAACGCGCCAAAAATCCTTCAATACCTCGACGATGCGCGAGAATCCACGGCCATACTGCATTGCAATTTCAATGTTTATTAAGTAGTTTCTCATATACATGCAGTTATACATGCAGTTATACATGCAGTATGTCTGCTCTTTCAGTCCCTACAACATCCGCTCTCCCCTCTTCGGAATTGATCCCCTCATCCCACCCCGCAGTCGTCAAAACACTAAGCAGACTATCACGGCCGTCTCTGCTCTCTCTCGCTCTCGATTGGCTCGATGAAAGGAACCAGGACAATACTGCGCCATACTTGGCGGAGGAGGGGAACCAAGACGAAGACGAACAGGATCTGTATCCGCCTGCATCATCTCTCGCAGAACTACGTGAGATATACACGGATCTCCAGGCTCAGAAGGGAAGCAAGCGGGATGTATTGGATAGGATCATAGAAGGCGATTGGAGAGATGGGATTACCCTATACCAATTGGCAATGGCCGACATGCAATACCTCTACGACCACCCCTCGTCCCAAAAATGGACCGCTCTCAAAGTTGTACGCCTCGCATCGGGAGGAGAACAAGCGACAACATCGAAATCCATACCACGCTTCCACCCCGCGACATTCCTCCGCAATCTCCAGAAGGAAATCCTACCAGATGTCAAAGCACATTATAACCTCGATCGTCACCCGACACTCCCTCTGCTGCTCCTACGTATCTTCATAGTCGAAAGCCCATACAATACCTCCCTAGCTCTCTCCTCGAAACAAGCCACAACCTTTGACGCAAGCAAGACGTTCTACGTAGCCTTCCCAGACGACTCGCCCTACGTCTACGTCTCACTCAACACCGCAGCCGGACAACCAGTGTCAAGATCAGATAACAAGAGCCTACGACGCTTAACTCTAGAAGGGATACCCAAGGCTTTCTCACGCCCAAGAGAACGATATAAATTTGAGTCTACAAGTCTCTCAACACGGAATCTGGATGCGCTAGTTGCGCTTAGGGGAGGAGGACGCACGAACGCTGCAGGTGGAGGCTGGAGTGTATATGCGGAGGAGAAAAAGAACGGAGGGGATAATCCGTTGGAGATTCAACCTCGTTCTCGCACGCCGGACTCGGATATCGATGAACTGCAAGAAGACATGCCAAAGCCAAAGGGGCTCAAACGGCGGAGGAAAGACGATGCCAGGGTAGTCAAGAGGAGAAAGATGCTTGCGAGAGGCAGGTTTGGGAATACGGCGTTGCCGGATGATGGGAAGGGGATCGAGAGGCTTGATATTCGGATCGACGACCTATTCCCTGCTAACGCCGAACTCGTTGAGGATGATGAACTGTTAGCTGATGAGCTTGATCCTGGAGTTACTAAGAAGAAACACAGTGGAAGACGGAGCACCATCACATTTGAGCTGGACAAGAACGACGATGAAGATGGCGGAGAGGAATGGAGACCGGATATACGACTGACGTTTACGGGCCAACATGTATTTGCTGGCATCAGGGAATTGGTGGAAGCTGGTGTAGTTGATGGGGAAAAAATGCCTGGGTGGATGACGGGTGAAGAGGGTGTTAGTGTGGGAGTTGTAAGAGATGGGAGGGTGAAGGGGAGTAAGGGAAGTGGGATGTAGATTGTTTATTTTGACTTTGGAGCGTTTGGGGCGTTGGTCAGGTATAAGGGATTGTGGCATGAGATACCCGTGGAAAAGATAGGGTAATTGGTTTTCAGGTAGTCAAAACAATAAGGAATAGTCGCGGGAGTAAAATACTTTCATCGATACAAGAAAAGGGGTTCAGGAAACAAGTCTATTGCTCTACCTCTACCATACCCCCTCCTCATCTCACGCACCCTCCCCAACCCCAAAAACCCTCACCGTATTCTCCCACGCAGCCTCCGCCACCTCCTGCACACCACACCCCCTAATCCCCGCCACAGCCCACGCAACCTTCCCCACACTACACGGCTCATTCCTCCCCTTAACCGCCGCCCCCTCCGTCCACCTCTCCTTCTTAACCCACTTCACATCCACCCCTCCTCCTCCTCCTCATACCCCTTCACAAACCCCGCACCCGCATGACTAGCCCGTATCTCGCACCACGGCCCATCCGTCTCCAGCATCAGCCTATCCAGCGGAATCGCCCTCACAACCTGCACATTCTCCGCGCTTTTGAGCGAGCAGCCGTTGACGCCTATATACCAACCCCCCGCTACCAACTCCAGCATCTCGGCCTGCGTGCCGGTAAAACTATGCACCACCCCGCGCCTTGGCAGTTTATCTTTCCGCGCGTCTAGCAAGCGAAAGAAATCCACGTGCGCGGCTCGGCTGTGCAGGAATAGCGGTAGCGAGAGGGAGCACGCTATGTCGAGTTGCGCGGCGAAGTACTGGAGTTGTGTTTCCTTGGGGCAGAGGGATAGACGGTCGTAATCGAGTCCGATTTCGCCGAAGGCTACGCAGTGGCCTTGTTGACTAGCGCGGAGCGCGAGGGCGTGTAGCTCGGTGAGCATGGTGGAGGGGGAAAGCGAGGTGGTGAATTGGGAGCAGGAGCAGGGGTGGACGCCGACTGTGGTGTAGATTACTCCAGCTGTGTATCGGGACATGCATCAGCGCTTTCTCTTTTCCTGCAAACCGAACCGGCGAGGAGGTAGGAGCACAGTACGGTATTCTTTAGCTAACTGTATAGCTTTCTTCGACTCGGCCATATCAGAGCCCGTCACGATCAGCTTCTTGCATCCTGCATCCAGCGCCCGCGATACGACGGCCGGCAGGTCGGGGGGATGTCGTTGCGTGCCATGGTAGAGGCCGGTGTAGACGGGATCAGTAAGGTTGATGCCTATCTACTGTATACAACTACGTATCAGCACTGCTTGCTGTCTTCGGAAAGGAAAAAAAAAGTTGGGCGTACATCTATGTAGCGGGGTTTGTAAGAGGAATGCGCCGGAGCGGGGTTTGCAGAGCTTGCGGGGTTTGTGGTCGTGGATGCCATGCTGAAGGTGCGGATGGTAGGAGGGCAGCGGAGGAGGGTTTTGAAGATGCGTGGGAGCTGAGAGTGGGAGGAAAGGCGATTCATGGGGTTTGTAGAGGTGTGGTGTTGAGCTGGATTTCTTGGAGGTCTGGAGTTGAGGTCGAAGCTTGGAGTTGCGAAGCGAGATCACTAGTTCGATAACCCCTTTTCTTGCATCGACGAAGTATTTTACCGAAGGAAATGCTGCAATACATAGCATGGTCCTTTATTCGGAGTGCTGTAGGGCGTTTGTGAATGAGGGAATTTAGCTGTAGGCGTTAAAAGATTTGGCGTTTGAATTTTCAATTATGGGTTTCAGCGCCAAATTTGCGGCTCGAAGAGAATGCACGTAGACTGTCAGTGTCAAAAACCCATACGGCAAATATTGTATTAAAGCATTAACGTATATTATATAATCGTATACCCGCACTATCCTACCACCAGGTGTCCAGCCCGCTTCGATATCTAATAGTCAATTTTCTTCTCAAATATAGGCGCTTCCTCTGGATGCTGCTGATCCCACACAACCTTATTCTTCTCGTTGAAACACGCTAAATCATCGGTAATACCAACCACCTCGCTCGAATCCTTGACCTCTCGTGCACTGATTCCCATCTCGTCTCTCACGATCCATAGTTGAGGCATTGGACTTGTGATTGCGGGGTCGAAATACGCCAACTCGGCATCCTCAGCCTCATACTGCGGGGGAAGCCAATCTGGCACGAGCGACTTGACAGATTGATGGCTCTTGAACTTGCGAGGGTCGAAAATCCGGCTGAAGAAATTGGCTTTCTTGGCGTGAAACTTCTTGGGTGCAGCGACTTCCGCTTCACTTGGTGGAATGTCCAGGCTCTTCGAGGCATCATATGATTTGTGATCCGTAGTAGTAAACATAGCAAGCTGATCATCGCCATCAAGACTATCTGGGAGAAATTTTTGTAATGGCTTCAAAGCATGATTCATGGCGGCGTGGTAGATGGCTGTGAAGACAAGGAACACAACCATAAGGACAATGGGGCCTGGAGCAGTGTTGATGGCGAAGAGGCCGATGAGGCAGATTTCACCAAGGTAGACACCGACCATTAGTTGCTGTAAGACAAGAGCATAGGCGCGACCTTTGGTGTCAATATTGTTGCTGAGCACAAAGAACGCGTTGTATCTAACCGCCAGGTAGATGAGCGCAAACCCGACAGTGGCGAATCCGAGAAGAAGTGGGGAGATGATGGAGTAAGTGATGGCGATGATTCCCATGTTGCCAAACTTTGGGTATAGAGAACCCCATCCAAGTCCACCAAGGGTCATGTAGCGTTTGAACATCTTTCGAGGGGACTTGTCAAGGAATTTGGCAACGACGGTCATCACGACCAGTGCACCGATGTTGAGCAGATTCCCAGCCGCAATTCCCAGGCCCTGCAGAACGAAATACGCAATGAAATAGTTGGACGCCAGAGGCAAATTCTGAGCTAAAAGTGTTGTTGCTGACGAGGGCTGGTTGATAATTTGAGTAACAACTGCTGCTGCGCCCGAGGCAAACGTTGAGACAAGGAAAACTTGAACTACTTGGAACGCCATGTACCAGTTTTGAGTGCTCAATTCGACATCTGGGAGAGTGACTTCGCCTTTTAATTTCGCCATCACTAGGAATTGTTAGACATCTGTGACAAAGCAGTCGTTTGAGAACTTACATCGGCAAATTATAGGGACTAACGCCATCAAAACTGATAACAGAATGACTGGGAGTAAACCCGTAATAAGACCAAGTATGACTGGAGGGCAATTGTTGATAAATGACAAAAAGTGAACCTCTGCATTGATATATTAGCGAGGCCAATTGAAACAATATTTAAGACCTACTATCTGTCAAAGCATTGATGTTACTTATCGAACCCACAACAGCAACAGGAATAGCCCAGAAGACGATCATGAGGGTGAGGAATGTGTTGCAGACCACCTTTCTCCCCATTCGCTCAGTTTTCCCAATGCGAAGATTGGTCCAGACAATTTCCTGAGGCGTTGCAGAGATGGCTCTAGGGTTCATGCGTGGGGATTTGCGGGGACTCATTCTTCTGTAGGCCGTCTCTGCAGCTTTCTGAGTTGTGAATTCGACAAATGTTGCGTTGAGAACCTTGGCATCTTTCTTTTGATGGGCGACTTGATCTTTCTGCACTTCGGGACCGAGTCTTCTCAACTCGTCTCTCGTCCAATTAATTGTATCAACCTTTTTTCCAATCAGAGGAATCTTGCCAAGACGGTGGGTTGGACGGTCCCCGGGTTTCTGGTATCTGGATCCAGGGAGTGCAGCTTCTTCATCGGTGCCATGCACAAGGGCATCCTTCCTCTTGTCGTTCTTCTTCTCCCACTTCAATCTCCGCTTGTTTGCTGTTTGAGAGAGTTTGATCTCAGCTCCTTCCAACTTGAAGGCATCCTTGTCTCGCTCTTCGACTTTGTCTGTGAGGTCCTTGCAGTCTGTTGCTAACCACGCTCGTCTCATTGAGTTGCCAAATAGTGCCATCAGCTTCTCGTGGTTCATGTAATCAGATGGCACGTCGGTAAAAAGAACGGTCCTCGAAGAAATCTTGGCTGCGTTGAAAGGAGCGAGAAGGTAGGCATGACGCAGGTTAATGAAGTAGATAGTCTCGCGAGTAATAATGTACATGACGATACCTAGTACAGTCAGTAACAGGATCTCCCAATTCTGAAACTACTTACTGAAGAATATCCAGCCAACGAAAACATGTGCATAATAACGCTTCTTGCCCGCCTTGTTGATGTTGGCGAATGATAGCATATCGAGTTGCTGCTTTCCACCACCGCCAGTCGCATTGACGGGGAATAGAACTGGCCAAGTGCAGCAGCATCCAATGAAGCAAATGATGGTCAGCATCTTGAAGAATCGCATGTAGAGGTAGCCGTCGAGCGATTGGTGGTTCAGCACGTATTCGTCGGGCATCTGGCGAAAGGGCTTGATCCAATTGAACCGTCCTCGAGGGAGTTCTTTGGACTTTTCGCTATATAATGTCAGAAGTGTTACATGCAGATGCACGAGGGGAAGGAGAGAGGAAAGACTTACTCATTTCGAAGGGATTCTAGATATGTTCGGGGTTGATAGACGCGCTGAAGCTTGGGTCTGAAGAAGAGAAACAGGCCAACAAAGACGGCAGCTTGCAATGCGACGGGCACCAGCGTGGAGAGAAAGGTGGAAAGCGAGTTGGAGGATGACCGGCTTCCCCCCGATCCAGCGCTGTTGGAATCAGTAGACTGCGATGAAGATATATTATTAGCTGTGACCCTATCAAATCTGAAAGGCAACTGCTTACCATGGTGTTTGTTTGGTAGTCGCAATGCGCTTCACACGCGTTGTGATGCGAGGATGAAAGACGTTATCTAACTCCCCTCAGATGAAAAGGAGGCGGCAGGATTGATATATTGCTATCTTCCCATGTGTTGTCCCTGCAACGCAAATCCTGCCCCCAAAGCAGGCTAACTCCTTGCATGCAATTTCATTTCCAAGGAAAAAGGGAAAAGAAGAAAGGGTCCATGCAGATCGGGAGCCCGTGCACGCCCACTCGTCATCCCCACTGTGGCAGTACAGTGCTGCATGGTGTGGCGTTGTACGACGTACACGGCAGGATGTGTTGTTGATCTGGATCGATCGAGACCCAATCTGCTGTAAGGTCTGCACTACCGGTAGTTTCACCCACCCACGGCTCCATACTTTTTATATATCGATTTCCCCCAATTTCCCCTCACTTTGATTCGACACGTCGGCATATAAAGTTACATGCTTGTGGCTGTGGCTGTGCGAGTAGTAAATTTACTCCAGCTGACGTTTACCTCATCTTCAGCAGTGCAAGGATTCTGTCAAAACTTTAAGCGAAAGACAAGTCCCTCACCTCGTCCATCGTGTCGTCATGATGCGCACAGGGTTGACATTATCCTAGCAAGGTGAGAACTTTAACATCTACGCCATCACGTGGTATGATATAAATTCCTCAATTGAGTTTGTTTGTCTCTGCATGTGAAGATGTCAAAGGAAACATTGATTGTTCAGAGTATATCTGCCAAACGTTATGCTTGTCGAAGGTACCTACCCAGGTAGTAGGAACTTGTCAGATACGTATCACTATCTCATTCATGTCCTACTATCTCCTTATCAGCAGACTTCTTTTCCTAATCATTGCGAAACATCACATAACAGAAAAAGGCTTCGCTTAACCCCTATAATTGAAGTACCACACCCCACCACCCCTACTGCAGCCCCGCTTACGATCTTGTCATTTCTTCTATCGCAATCATTCAGTATATCGAAATACAAAGCCATTGCCTGCAGAATGCCCTGCAGAATGTTAATTGTTATACGAGTATGTTGGGAACTATCAAATACCTTACAGCGTCGCGGAAAATCACATCCAATCTCCACGAACTTTAAAGGAGAGAGTACAGTCTCAAAGTAGGGTTGTAAGTTACCCCTATATATAAATCCAGAGGTATTACTAAACCTGTCAAGCTGTATTCTTTCACGCAATGCTCAAATTGACAACTCAATCAACGCCAAATTGCCATTTCCCGTGCTCGAGACTCAAGTGCCATGAAACGTTTGCATTAATCACACTGCTTTCCTTCTGGAACAAACATTGCAGTAAGTAGAGACTTTCAAATGCTGAGGCTAGACTGTGGTACGCGCATCTCCAGTTCTTATTCAGCATGTCCATGTTTGTGTGGTCGTTGTCTGTATCTTCTGGTGCGTAATCTTGAAACAATTTTAGCTCCTCTTCATATCAAACCCCCATACCCCACCTCTCAAGCTGATCAGCCCTCGGCCGCCAACTCGTCTTCCTCATAGCAGACCTAACACTAACCCCAATCCCACACTCCACATGCCACTGCACCCCCCTCCTCAACGACTCCTGCACCACCACCATCCCATTCGCCCACGACGCCCCATGTCCATTCTCCCCCTCCCCACCCATGCGCATCTCCCACTTGCCCTCACACCCATCATCCCCCCTTACACACGTCCAGCACCGCAGAAACGCATGCACCATCTCGTGCAGCAGCGTGCAGATATGCCACGTCTCCACACTCCCCCTATACCCCCTCTCCGGCGGCAACTCCACGTTAATACACACTCCTCGCCCCTCGTGGTCATACCATCCATACGCCTCTTTCGCAGCGGCATCGCGCACTAGACTTACGGTGCGCCAGCGCTTGCTGATGGAGTTGAAGAAAAAGGCGTGGTCGAATAGCGACATCCATTGATCCAACAGCGCCTGCAACGCATAATCGTCTTTACACTTTGGAACGGGGGTGTTTAAGAGGGCGACTTGGGATGGGCGAAGGCGTGAGGATAGAGGTGATTGGTATTGCTGCCAGAGGATCCGCGTTAGGTCTTTTCCGTAGTAGCCGTGGGGTTTGAGGGGTCTGCCTGCGTAATAGTCGTCGTCGATTTGGGGGTGGTTTCGTTTTCGGTAGCCGCTTTGTTTGTGGAATGAGGGATGTGGAGACATTGCATAGCTGGGTATGTTCTTTTCGAAGGGTTCTGGGTTCGAGTCTAGAGATTGCAATGGGCGGGTTCTACTTATTACTATATTAGGTGATGAGGTGTTTGTGAACCATGCATGAATCACAATATGTAGTTTATGAATCATTCGATATCAGCTTCTTTGGCTTTGGTTCTTGATCGTGGGAAAGAGGTGGGTGCTGGAGAGGCCAAGGAAATTTAGCATTAACAACAATTTGAAGTTGTTAGACCTATCTTAAATAGATAGCCACTTTCTACAATTCTAACCTTTATTGCTGACTTACGGGCTCCTAGGTAGTCGGATCGCTAAAGCCCCTTTGCCTCCATGTTCGCTTAAGCGAGTCATAGGGGATGACCACGCGGCCAATGAAACCATCATGTTGGATGCCTAGCCGAGATCGTAAACTAGGACTTCATCCACCACTCTATTATAAAATACAGCAATTTCTTTCTGGGCTTTAGAACAAATTCACAAGCTCACACATTAATATATAAGTTCACTCCTCTTAGACAGCATATCGCAAACAAATAAAGTCTCAGCATGACCCTCATAGCCCAAGAAACTTTCCAGTCCCCCACCAACCCCTCCCACGAGATCCAATACACCCACCTAAACCGCGGCGCTCCCCACACACTTCTCTTCTGTTATGGCGCCGGAGGCCAATCTATCAATTTGAATCTATACCAACAGTTCATCAGCGCACACCCTTTACTCTCACTCCTCTGCATAGACCGATGGACACAGCCGTCAAAAAACAGCGACCTTAAAGCTCCAAACAACACCGTCTCCCGCACCGGCCCTGGTCTTCTCTCCGAACTCACATCCATCACCATCGAACTCATAAACTCCCTAAGCATCCACACTTTCAGCATAGCAGCCCACTCAGCAGGAGCCTACCAAATGCTACATCTCACACAGCAATGCAATATAGCCGGGCCAGCCAGAGTCAAAAACATATTCCCCATCTCCACGCACATCCCCGCCCCCTTCACATCCTCCAGAACAATGGCCCAGCTATGCACCATGCCCGCCTTCCTCTTCACAACCATCACCAAGCTCGACTCCTCACTCGCCAACACCCCCATCGAGCGCCTCTTCCTGCGCGCCGTCGGCAGCAAAAAAGCAGACCGCGCCGACACGGACATGTTTGTAGATACACCGCAGCTTCGAGACCTAATAGCCGCGTATAAACCGTCGGCCGCACAGCTTACCATGGCTGCACAGCGCGAACATCTCGATTACAGGCTCGGGTATTGCAGGATCCCCGGCATCACTAGCGAGGTCTTGATCAAGCTGTATACAGAGCTGCGGCTGGGGCTAGATGTAAAACTCACCTGGTTTACGTGTGAGGCGGATGTGTTTTTCGGGCCGGCTAGTGTGCAGAGGGTGCTTGGTGCGATGGGGTGCGGGAAGGAGGTGGAAGTTGTGGAGGTAGAGGGGGCGAGTCATGCGGATATCTACTTTCGGACTGAGGTCTGGGAGGGCATGTATCGGCGTATTTTGAAAGACTGATTCTTTTTCAGGGGCGAACACTGTAGTTTGGGTGGAAGAGAGAGAGGGCATTTCAAGCTTGGTTCCTGTGTAATATTTGCCTTGTCGAATTGTATATTAACCGCCTGTACTGTATCATCGCAGGAATTGGGATAAGGCACCAATTGTTTATACTCCTCGTATGGAATGCATCGAAGGTTTTATCTAGTATTTAAGAGATCCAGCAAACGTTGGACCGACTTCGAGAATGAACGTTGCTAGCAGCGGAATGCGTTTCCGATTTGTTTGGTGTAGTAGGTTTGCAGAGACCTGTTGAACAAAGTAGGCATGATATCTTACAATGATGGACTTGGTCGGATTTGATTAGTGTTCCGAAAAGGCTTCGAGGAGAAGAGTAGCCGCGATGGCGCAAAATGTCAAGCGAGAAACAAGACCATCCCATTGCGGCTACTCTAGCTGAAGTCCTCCCGATAACTTCGTCTTCTAGATTTACTGGTTATCACCCCAACCATCACTCCCCTCATTATCCGTGAAATGCACCACGCTCGGCCACCGGTTCTCATTACCATACACACTACCCCCATACTCCAAATACCCCTGCACATCCGGATACCCCACCTTGCCCAGCACCTCCGTCTCATTCCCCATGACCCACAGCGTCTGCATCCCCATAAGCATATGCTGCAAAATATGACAATGCACCATCCACACCCCCGGCTCCGTAATCTTGAGCCGCCAAGCACGCCATCCCATATCCGTCCCATTAACAGTACTCGTGGCATATCGATACAACATCGTCGTATCCCGCTGGATCGGCAGCCCTGAAGCTGCAATTTTCGCCTCGTTGCTGGCGCTGTCGTACGTCCCGTTCCCGGACCCGAGGTCCCAGTAATGCGCGCCGTGTGCGTGGAATGGATGGATGTCCAGTCCGCCAGCATCGGCACCCGTGTTCTGGATGACAATCTCGAGCACCTCGCCGATTTGAGCCGGGAAGGCACGCGTGATAGGGTCAATGCCGTTGTTAGCGAGGGCACGCTCCATGGACGGGAACTCAATGCCATCGTTTTTATACAGCGAGACGAGATATGGCTCAGCAGGGAATTCATTGGTCCAATTGTACGCGTTTTCTATCCATACCGTCTGTCCGGACACGCGCTGGTGCACGGTGATCGTGACGCGGCGGGTCACTTCTTGCGCGGTTGGGAATGCTCCGTCGGTGGGTGGAGACAATGGATGTAGTTCGTAATCGAGGAAGCCGAGCGTGGTGTTGGGCAGAGTGAGTGGTGGTTGTGCTGGTGGCGTGAATGGAGTGGAGGGTTTAGGCCGGTAGTTGAGGACTGCGAAACCGCGCGTGAGGGTCGGGCGTTCGCGGGACTCGAGCTGTAGGTAGTATGTGCTTTTCTCGGGCTTGGCTTTGGTGTGTAGCAAAGCGCTGAAGCGTTGACCGGTGCCCATCTGGAGGAAAGGGGTGGTGTGGGGTTGGGTGTAATGACTGCTCACGTTAGAATCGTATATGGGCTGTCTAAGGGACCAGGTACACACCCATCAGCTTCGATGATCTCTAAATCATGGCCCTCGAACGCGAGAGATGCAAATGTAATCGCCGTGGCCGAGATAAACCGCAACCGGTATGTCTTTCCTGGCTGGACATCAATGCTCGAAAGACTTGCATTACACACAGTTCCATTTGCGCTTCCTCCACCTTTTCCGTTCACGAGTATCATAGCTGTTTCCCCACTACATCACAGGGCAGTTAGCTATTTCCTATTCAGAACGGTTTCGAGAGTAAAGGGAGTATATGTTTCCCGTTTTAGGAAATGTATAGGAGGAGTTAGAGCACATGAGACGAAACATGATAGAAGGGGGTAGGGTAAGTTCAAAGAGCCAGTGTTGCTTACCTCCATGACAACGGGGAAGCAACCAACCCTGCTTCAATCGTCGAGTCATCTTTGGTAAAGACGTCTTGCAGAAAGATGATCTTGTCCTCGTCGTACTGGTGTGGGCATGGTACTTTATCCTCTTCGACGATCAGAGGCCCAGTAGCAGAAACAGCTTGGAAGCCAACATGGCTGTGGTAGAAATATGTTCCTGCCATTCCAATCGGAACAAGAATCTCGTAGTCGAAAAAATGTAGAGCTGGAATCGGCCACTGGCTCGCTTGAGGTGTTCCATCGGCAAAAGGGGCCATGGCTTGAGTTAGACCATGCCAATGCTATGGGAATGTCAGCCAAAACTTTCGATTTACAAGATAACAGTGGAACTCACCATGGTCAAGTTCTTGTCGGTCATATCATTGTAAACCCGAATCCAATACGTGATCCCCTCTTTGATCCTCAACTCCGGACCAGGAGAAGTCCCATTGATAAGTACTGTTGACTTGGACGGATAACATGATTGAGAGACGTTCGACGTGCTCACTCGCAGCACCGCGTCTGGTACAAAAGTCTCATTATGAGTTTTGCACTGAGAATCAGCTACCACCAGAGATAGGAAAAGAACACAAATGACAGAAAGAGTGTGTTTGAAGGAAGTCATAATTACAAAGGCAATCATAAGCGTCAAAAGTTCTAGGGGCATTTGTCCTTACTTGAGGAACGCAGATACATGGCTTATTACCTCGTATTACTCAACTGTCACACCCTACCCTCTTAACGTGGCGTGCAGATCAGTGCCCGAAAACTCCATATAAACGATGAACGGTAATCAGAAATGCCATCAGCTTACATTTCCCCCAAACTCTTCTTGGAGGACAGCTCGAAATGTCAGCCCTAAGAAGAGCCGACCAATGATGCATTTTGCGGCCCCCTGTCAAGCGTTGATTCCAAAACGTTGATTTGGTATTCATCTGGCACCTCCATATTGGAAAATACGATGCTATTTAGTTGGTTACGCATGTAATCTGCGGTTCGAAAGCTTCTCTCTTGTACTCCGGAGTAATCAAAAGGGAGACAGCATGCAAATCATCCTATTATCGTTAGTCTATACAGCCACGCTAGTTATTTCAATACTGGGATTGCGACAAGGACCGACCCGACCGCAAGATATCGATTGCAAGGACGCATGGTTGGTGCAGCGGCCCATGTACCATGCCGTTGCTTGTCACTGGTGTGCTAAGAAAAGAAAGTCAGAGAAGAGATATTTCCCAGTTTAAATGATGTCGTCCTTGTGCGATTGAATGAGAGGTACTTCAAATACCAAACAGCTATACACATTAATCAGGCCGATGATCAGCCCTCCGGTTTTTGAAAAAATGCATTGCATTATTAAACTCCCGGGTATCATTAACGTTCCCTACCATAACCCAGCGCCTCTATACCCACAAACACCACTGCAATCTCCGTTATTATCCCACCTTTTTGTCGGCCCTGTGCTTCCAGGGTTGACCGGAGAACATTATGTAAAACTTCTGCCTGCTGCCTCCAAATTATGCTTTGTCACCCCCCTTTGCCAACTCTTCGGGTTCGGGTTCGGGTTCGTTGGCTTTCTCGGCTTCGCCATTTTCCCACCCAGAATTCTTGCGGCTTAGTCGACCCGAATTAGGCCCCATAACTTCTCGCGGACCTGCCAATGGACTGCCCGGCGGCGCTGCTCCACCAATACTTCCACTTATACTATCATTTCTGCCATGGCCAAGAAGTCCACTCTTAACACTTCCTCCATCCGCCGCAATTGATTGTTTTCCTGCGTAGTAGCTGTTTCGCTCGCTGGGTAGAGCTGGTGCAACACCGGTTGCAGAATATATACTGGCTCTCTCATTCAAACCGACACTTGGCCATGGTTGATGTGCGACCGACGTGGCATTAGTTTGCTCGATATTCGAACTCAACACACTGAGTGGAAGACTCTCTCTACTACCTCCGAACAAGGATGAGGGAGCAAGCGCACGCACTGAAGCATCTGTATCCATGGAACGTCGTCTCCTTCTTTTTGAGGATGATGCCAGGGTGAGAATCGAAGCGTTATCCGTCAACAAATTGTTTGCAGTAACCATGCTGTACGTTGCTGGATGTCCTCCACTTCCTGCAGGTGCCAGGTGTGCTGGAAGCGCCGTTGGAGGGGGCGAGGTAGGGTATTGGTGAGAAAATTGGATCGTTTGTCCATTGGTCGTACTAGTTGCGTTATTTGGCGGGGGCGCAGTAGGAGCGGCAGCTGAATGAATGGTTGTGAGGGTGGTTGTGAGCGATCGCACAGAAGGCGCTGGGGACGAAAATGTGCTATCTGGCCCTCGACCAGAACTAACCCCGCAACCCACTGTAGCAGTCGTAGCCTGGCCAGATGATGGAGCGTGCGAGGCCGCCACATCAGAATGTGCCACATCTGGTTCTGTAGACAAGGTAGGGGCCGTTGACTTGTTGCCGATCGTTGGAGGAGGGACACCGTCCTGCGAAGACCTAACCGAATGTCTGCTGCGGTTCAAGGACGAATTGCTCATATTGTTTCCTGTAGGGCCAGTTGAAAAAGAATTATGGCCATCCGGCGGCGCAGACTGCCCATTCAAGTGGCCTGACTGGGGGTATGGATTGTTCTGCTTCGATGGGGATTGCTTCTTCGCATTCGATTTCATTTGGTATGTGTTCCGCTTCGTGCCCGCTGGCTGAGCGCCATCTGCAGTATGATTGCCTTTGAAGTTGGCCAACTTCTTCATCCATGCCGAGAATGGTCGGCGGCGGCCCGGTCGATCTGTTGTTCGATCTGCCATGTCAGTTAGTTGGGGTTGGTGAGGATGAGGGTGAGGCTTCAGCAGATTCTCCACAGAATGCGCCGACACTGATTTGACTCCAAATCCAGTGCTGGCAAACGGCGTCAGGAAGAATCGCAGGAGTAGGGTGACCAGACTCGTACCGTGGGGTGATGGAGGTGTCTGGGGGGCTCTGTTGTTGCCATAGTTGTCCGGTACGGCGGTTGAATAAGGGAGTTTTGGAAGCGACTGTGTAGGAGACCTATATGAAGGTTGGAGAGTTGGAGTTTGAGGACGTTTTGAACAAGAAATACAACAAAGCCAACAAATGGGTGGTGACACTGGTGAGTGAGTGTGGGCTTGTGCTGTGCTGTCGGTCGAGCTGTTCCGCTGTCCCTGAGTCGACACGGCATCCCGGGACAAGGCTGACATTAGTCAGCGGTCCAGATCCAGATCACGTGAATATATATTGTCTTCCACCGGCAGAACGACGAGTTCAACAGCTCTCTTCTACTTTGTACATGTGAACTTGGCAGATACATCTCCTCAAACAACCGGAACTCGTCTCGCTCAGCTCTCCGTTGTTTGTCATATTGGCATTTGTACAGCACTTGGCCTCTTCTGCCATGGCTTCTTGGTGTACTCTGTTCCTCAGGGAAGGTGCCACTACAGAACTTATGATACATGCTCTCCCGTGAAGAGTCCTCTCTGCTGCTTCAACAGCAACATGTCGATACAACCGCTACCTCCAGATGTCATTGCCCAAATCAAATCTTCCATCGCCATTACCAGCCTCAACGGGGTGTTGTGTGAGCTTATGAAAAACTCCCTGGATGCTAGCTCTACCAAGATTGATATTAGTGTCAACTATGCCCGAGGAGTTTGTGTTGTTGAAGACGATGGCTTGGGGATCCTGCCTGCTGAGTTTCGCGAGGGTGGTGGCCTTGGGAAGTTGTATCGTAAGTGGTTGAGTGTCGTGCTGCAATAGGAAACTAACAGAAACAGATTCCTCAAAGATAAATCCCGAGAATCCAGTTCACGGTGGCCGTGGTACATTTCTCGTCTCTTTATCATCTCTGGCTCTGCTATCCATCACATCTCACCACCATTGCATCGTAGCCACAACACATCAAGTATGCACAAATCCGAAGTTGTAGGGCGCCAAACCCCGGCTCCAGCCCAGCACTACCTCCAATACCCTGATCACGGAACACGTGTGACAGTACGTGATCTCTTTGGCGGTATGCCTGTCCGTGTCAGGCAGAGGGCCATCGCTGCCGAGAAGCAGGGTGGAAATAGCAAGGATTGGGAAGAGCTGAGGAGAAGCATCGTCGCACTCCTACTGTCCTGGCAAGGAACCATTTCTGTCACAGTACACGAGGTTGAATCACATCAAAAGATGACTTTTCGGCCTCAAACGGATTTTCCACTTGATTCCGTCCCTTCAGCTGGTGTCATCAATATCCTAAAAACCTGCACTATTTTGTCACAAGCCTCTCTTATAACACCTGCAGAAAAGCTGTCTTGGGTCTCCATTACTGCTTCTATAGACACATTGACAATTAATGGCGCGATCTCTCTTGATCCATGTGCCACCAAGCATGTCCAATTCCTTTCCTTTGGGATACAGCCTTTGATGAGATTGGACGGTCAGAGCATACTTTATGATGAGATAAATCGGCTTTTTCTCAATTCGGCTTTTGGAAACGAAGAAGAGACAGGAGATCTCGTGGATGCGGAAAGACTCAGAAGAGAGAATGATGGTCGATACAAGTCTGACGGGTATACCAACAAAGAGCTCAAAGGTGGAAGGAAGGGTGTGGATCGGTGGCCGATGTTCTACATCAACATCCAGCAAGCGTTGAGTTCGAAGAAATATAGAAATGTTGATGTAGATGATGTCTTGGATGATAAAGGTAGCAGTCTTGGTACAATTCTGGAGCTATTGCGGGCTATGATTCTGGAATTTCTCACTCAGCATTATTTCCGGCCGAAGGCTGGCCGAGGACATAAACCACGACGCAAGCAACAAGACGAGGATGTCCTGTCTCAGAATTTGGTGAAGTCACCACAAGACGCCGAGAACGATGCCATAGATGCCTTCAGAATCCCCCGATCAACGTCAGCTCCGACGATTTCAACTGCCAAAGATTCGAGTGCTAAACGCAAGAAACCAACAGCTTTGGACGCCCTTGGCACAAATGTTAAGCTTCCGTCATTTCGTCGTTCTTCATCCCAAGCTGACTCTCCGTTTGATGGATGGTCCAAGGTCAAGAGAGGAGCTGGGGTTCCTAAATTCATCCACCACAGCACCGAGCCCCATCACCGACCAGCAAGCGCCTCACCCAGCGTAGGAGAAGGTGCAAAGCTCCATTCAATCGAAAGGACTGCCACACCACTGTTATCCAAGACTGGGAAAGTCATTCGTCGCCCATTCGAAGATCTTGTCACTTCTATGCCTCAACCTGGAGCTCGGCCACCCTTCCAGCCAAAAATCAAAACTACACAACAAGATAGCGAAGGCGACGAGTTGGTTGAATGGATCAACCCTGTCACTAAAGTCAAGTCTCTTGTCAATAGACGAACTGGTCTCACCGTAACAGCGAGCAAAGTAAAACAAGGTCACCAATCAAGCAAACCTGACACCATCAGTCAAGGATCTCTTGAATCTCTCTACTCCCAGCAAAATCTCAAGCGATTAACGACTCCGTCCACCGACGTCACAAGTCCTTGGATCAGGAATATTTTGAAGACGTGGGATAATCCCATTTTCAACCCAGTTGAGCCCTCCATTCAGCAGGTCGCCATCGAAGGCGTAGATACAGCTACCCAAAGTATTCTACATGGTCGGCAACATCACTGCTCACAGATTGATATTGATCGAGCATTCAAGGAATCTTCTGCTGGTATCACTGGCCGTATATCTAAGGATGCATTGAAGAATGCAGAGGTGATTTCGCAAGTTGATAAGAAGTTCATTCTGGTGAAACTCCATTCTTCAACACATCTGGGAGAAACTGCAGAAGATGATGGAATGCTCGTCATCATTGATCAACATGCTGCTGATGAACGGATCCGAATTGAGGCCCTGATGGAAGAGCTGTGTACCCCGCCCATGGAAGAGGAACCGCGCGCGATAGAATCCAAGATCCTTACTACTTATCTCGACAAGCCGCTCGCATTTGATATCTCTAGGAAAGAGACAACGCTTCTCGATACACATAGGAAGCATTTTGCAGATTGGGGGATTTTATATGATCTCCCTAATGTTTCTCAACCTGGCGACGTTCAACGAATCCATGTACGGTGTCTTCCACCCAGTATCATCGAGAGATGCAAACTCGACCCGCGTGTCTTGGTAGAATTAATCCGCACCGAAGCCTGGAACTGTTCTGAGAAAGCACCTACAGCCAACTCTCTGACAAATCAAGACTGGCTTCACCGCATCCACAATTGTCCCCAAGGAATTATCGACATGCTGAACTCACGCGCTTGTAGAAGCGCAATTATGTTTAATGATGTCTTGACTACGGAGCAGTGCAAGTTGATGGTGAGGAAGCTAGCGGGATGTATGTTTCCGTTTCAATGTGCACATGGGAGGCCCAGTCTGATTCCGTTGGTTAATCTGGCAGGTTTGATGATGGGATCTTCTCTCAAACAACCGCCGGAGGGTGTTGAGCGATTTGGGAAAGCTTTTGGTGCTTGGTCGCAATCTGTACGAACGAATATATAATAGGGAATTGTTCATGGTTAAGAAATGGAATGGTTCTTATTGGCTATGCGACATATGTGAATTCCAATCCAATGTCTGTTGGTATCACATAAGTGCACTGAGTAGGCCTAGTAATCTGTGTCTTAATGCATTGGTTTCTAGGTGAAGAAGAGATGTAGAGACAGATCGCGATACGAAGAGGTTAGGCCTCTTCGCTTAGTCATGCGCTAGGATCACGTGCCATGGGACCCACTTATCCACCAATCCATATGTTCACACAATGTCAAGTAATATTGGAAGTAGGCAATCTTTTGTAAGAACTAAATGCTAGAAAGAGACGAAAACTATTTACGTCATCGACCAGTATCCTCGTTCTTCTCCGCGTGCTCAGATACCGTACTCCCACGCAACCCCTCTTCCAGCCTCATCTTAGCCTTATCCCCCTTCATGAAAAGCCTGTCCACATCTTCTAACTCCAATCCCTTCGTTTCCGGAAAGAAAAAATAGATAAAAGGAAGCCAGCACGTATTCAGCACAGCGAATATTATATATGTACGATACCCAATCCTGTTGATAGCAATAGGAGTGATCTGCACAATCATATAATTGAATATCCAGTTACACGCCGTTGACACAGCACTTCCTCGGGCTCGCAACCGCAAGGGAAGAATCTCAGACGGGTAGACCCAGACAGTTGCCTGGAAGCCAATTGTGAAGAACCCCTCGAACAAGAACAGCATGGCTGCAGCTCCGATTCCACAACCCCTGGCAATGGAGGTCTTGTTCTGCACGTTGTAGATCAAACCCGTTTGCACGACCATTGTCGCTGCCATGAGCGATATGCAGGAGAGGAGTAGCGGGCGTCGTCCTACGCGGTCGATGAGTAGCCAGGGGATGAATGAGGCGACGAAGAACCATGTTTGGAGAAACCCTGACATTAACGCTGATAGATGTTCGGAGAAATTGAGGGATTCCTTGAACAAAGTATTCGAGTAGTAAATCAGGCTGTTTATCCCGCCCAGTTGCTGGAAGGACTGGATTGCGCATGCGATCAGGAAGCGGCGCTGGGATTGTATTTCGTCGTTATGCAGTAACTCTTTCCAGCTCCCTGTGCCGAGCACTCTCTCATGCTCAACGGTCTTGATGATTTTCGTGTGGACGGACGTGAGTGCGTCGTCGCTGCGGTGGTACGAATGTAATCGTTGCAGCACCGACAGGGAGGAGGCGGGTTCCGCGTGCGAAGCTAGCCAGCGCGGAGACTCGGGGACGAGGGCTAGCAGGGCGAGCATGGGCAGGAGGAACATGCATTGCAGAATACATGGGATGCGCCAGGCGAACGACGAGCTATAGGATTGCGTGAAGCCGTAGTCGATCCAGTACGCTAGGAATATTCCCAGATTCAACGTCGATAACTGCATGCAGACATCTGTTGTCCATTAGTCTAATTCCAAAAGCTTCCAATGGGGAGCGCTGCGACGTACATAATCCTCTTGTAGCTTTGGGACTGAATTCCGCTTGGAATACAGGCACAGTGCTGTTAATCCACCCCATTCCCACCCCGCTCACTACGCGCGCCACAATCAGCTGCGTGCGAGAGTAACTGCTTGCTTGCAGCACGGCGCCGATAATCATGATTAGTACTCCGATGAGAATGGATTTCTTGCGTCCGATGGACTCGCCAAACAAGGCGGTCAAGACGGAGCCAACGAAACAACCCACTTCGTAAATGGCGACGATTAGGCCCGTGATGGTGGGTGAGGGGTTGTTGAAGCTGTGGGTGAAGGACTTGGAGTTGACGAGCCTGAGGAGAGTTAGGACCCGATTGAGAGTTTGGGGCTTGGGTAGGCAGCTAAAGTGAACGGGATCAAAGACATACCCGCCCATGAGGCCATTATCGTAGCCGATAAGGAGGAAACCCAGACAGGTGAGGACTGTTACGGCTGTGAAGAGGAGCCGGCCTTGGAGGAGCGCCATTTCAATGTACTCTGTCTGTATGAGAAGCTTGAACCGTCGGGTCGACACTCCCTTCTATTCGACGTGTGATGGAGAGACAAGGGCAAATAGATAGATGGCAAAAACTACTTGTAATATCGTCTTACCAAGCTTATATTAATTTATCAAAAACGTCGGGTAAAGAGGTAAAGGATAAAACGCTTTATGAAACCAGAATAGCCTAACTTAAGCTGCAGGATGTAGGGAGAAGTTCTTTGAAATAAAGCTGTGATAGGGTCTACATCCTCACAAACGATGCGGGGAAGAAACCGGTGAGACATGGGGAAGCACGACAGCTGTCAAAGTAGTACTTCGTACATGACAGCACCTAGATGAAGGATATCTGTATCTGGGGCCTTGACGACATTTGAGTTTATGTTGAGCTAATTCTCCATGCTTTAAGCTGATATGGAAAAGTTTCAAGGGCTAGATCTGATGAATAAGAATCGGGCGAGACTAGATTATGAAGAAGAATAAAGAGGAGACGATGATGGTTAATGTGGAGAGTTGACGTTGACAAGGAGCTACTGTAATAAGCTACGCTACGGTACTGTGGGGTAGGAAATCCTTGCAATGCCGTATATACAGTACAGTACCTACGTAAACCGTATTCCCTTACTACGGAGTATATTCCTCCCACCACTCCCCGCGTCCTCGAATGCCTCTGACGCCGACGTGCATTACGGTCCGACAATCCTACTACTCGTGTACCTGTATATCTTCATTTCTTGCCGCATGTGGAAACGGAACGGTCAGGAGTAAGACTAAGTGCAGCTTAAGCCCCAACCCGTTAGTCGCAGTATCACGACGACCCCTCACCTCACCACATTATTATGGCTGCCCCGCAGAACTGCAATGTCCTTGCTCCCTTTGCCGGCAGTAGGAATAGCATCGGCAACGGCAATGTCAATGGCATGGCATTTCCTACCGCGCCGACTATGAGCATGCCGCCGATGATGCAGCCTGTCATGGTCCCGAACCCGAACCCGAACCTGAACATGCCTCAGTTAACGTCGACGCGCCCGCCCCCACCTCCACTGGATACGATGAGGGCGTACCGCGCATGTTTGAATTGCAGGAATAGGAAGAGCAAATGTGATTTGGATGTCAATCAGGGGAGGCCGGTGAGTTGATAAGCAGGCGGCTCTTTTTGTTGAACTTACAATTCTTCTCAACCATCATGAGATGAGACAACAAAGTCAAGTGACTGGAAACACGATTCTTCTGAGGAAGCGAGATTAATTTCTAGATCAATGTCATCTATGCAATACCCCAGTCTAATGTCTATATTCATCTCTTGGACTTCCGGTACCGACGCGTGCCAACGCATTATCTCCAGTTGAGATATCAAGGCACGTGACCACGCCTCGAAATACCTCCCCAATTTCTTCTCTTCTGGTACCAAGCTGTGTATGTGCGTGTGCTGATTGAATCCGCTAGCCCTGTCGACGTTGCCAGAGAGAGGCAAAGGATTGCGTGCTGGGAGAAAGTCACCGTGGAGGACGTCGAGTAAGGAAGAAACCAAAACTTGATGACGAGGATGATGCGAACTCGAAACCCCCCGTTACACCCTCCCATCTCGGCTTCCAAGGAGCTTCAAAGTCAGATAGCCCTTCAAGTCTGGGCTTTCCAAATTCAACAGGCCCCAACCCAGATTACTCACCTCAATCTACTCACCACACCCCACTGCAACCTTCACCATATCCAAATCAATACCACCATCAACCAAGTCAAAGCTTTGGATGGCAACACCCTACTCCAACTACTGCTGGCTCAGATACCACCACTGTATCGAGACATACTGAGCAAACCACTGTGAGTGTATGATTTTCAATTGCGTTCCCAGGGCTAGCCTACTGACGCTTGAGCAGCTCACAAGCCCTACTGATGCTCACTATCGCCTACGGACAGAGTCTAGCGTGAGTATGCTAGAGAATTCCGGAGCTCTTCGTGAGAACATTGCTTCTGCAGACTTGCAAAACCCCTCAGATGCCCTTGAAATACTAGCACAAGTTGCAGATCGAGCGGACGACGGAGACTCACCGTTAAGCGATCGAAATCATGGTCAAGGTCGGAAGCAAGACCAACAGCCAGCCTCTTATCACCTGGAGGGGGAATTCAAGATGGACGACCAATTTCATTACAAGCCGCTACAAGATGGAATGATAAGCCCCGAGATGGTATTACATTTGTTTTCGAGGTGAGCTTTGAGGATACACGGCAAAGATCACAAACTGACTGGTTATGCTAGCTATGAAGAGTTCTTCCACCCTTTCTTCCCCATCATCCCACAAGAAACTTTCGATCGCACAAGACTTCCCTGGCTATCCCGACATGAGCCACATCTATTTTCTGCCATCTTGACGGTCGCTTCGAAAGACAATGAACGGGTGCATCAAGTTTGCTACGACTACATGCAACAGCTGATTTCCATGATTTTAGCTGGTGCAGATGCAAATATTGAAGCTGTAGAGGCGCTGCTTCTCTTATCTCAATGGGTGTCTCATCGTCCACAAGCATCTCTTGCCATCGGACGCGGAGAAGAGGACCGCGTTGCATGGATGTATATTGGAACGGCGCTGCGATTAGGTTATTTCTTAGGGATTGATCGGACTTCGTTCAAGAGTGATTCACACGAAGCACCTGAAGTTTTCAATCGGAAGAGACTAGTATGGTCTGCTTGTTACATCTGTGATCGTCAGGTGTCAGTCCGTGTAGGAAGAGGATTCTGGGCTAGAGGTCCGGGCCCTCTGTCTGGTCTTAAGTCCAGCGATTTTCCAACCCTTCAACAGAGGTCACCAAACACCGATGACTGGGCTTTGATCTTTCAAGCGAACCTTGAATTGACGCAGATATTTTCCAACGTTCACGATATTCTCTACTCATCAAAAGGTCATGGTTGGAAGGAAATGCTGGAGGGGAGGTATGCGAAATATCTGGATGACTTCCGGACTAGTATTAGAGGATGGAACGATGTTTGGGGTACCCTTGTTTGTGAGTACTCAGACGATATTCCAAATCCACACTTCTTAACCACAAATAGGTTCTCCACGACTGAAAGCGAGCTTACTGCTCACGTATGACTACCTCCGTCTCTACGTCAATGCTTTTGCTTACCAGGCCACGATCTCACGAGCACTGACTTTCCAGAGAGACAGCCAGCATGCACCAAACCGACCAATGGCATTGATTAATGCATCAGCTCCGGATGCACGCTTCATCTACGAAGCTCTAGATGCTGCAAAGTCTCTGCTTTCAACATTCAACAATTTTGTTGATCCCGAAACGCTGCGATACATGCCGTCAAGTTATTATCTTTTTATTATCTACAGCGCCGTGTTTCTTTACAAGGTACCTTTACTCATATATTTTAATCATCCATACTCATAATTCCAGGCAAGATCCACGACGACGATGACAGAGGAGGAACGAAACGGGGTCCGTCACATGATTAATCTGACCATTGAGCGTTTGCAAAAGGCATCGATGGGTGCGAATCACATGGGTTCACGCTACGCCCGCCTTCTCTCACTTCTCTGGCGCAAACCGCCAAAGCAAAATGATGTTGCTCGTGAACAGCATGAGCAATCTGCAATCGACAGCCGCATCAATCCCGCTATTCAAACCGACCTTTCAAATTTCCAAAACCAGAACCAACAATATAACTCCTTTTCTGGATCTATGGGAATGAACAATGTGCCATTTCAAGCGAAGCCGAGTGGGACATTCAGTTGGCTGGATTTGGACGCAACCTGGAACTTCGCAACGCAAAATAATAGTGGTGCAGGAAGCACGGGGGAGAGTGATGACATGTTGCTGGAGAATGGATTGAGTCCTTTTGATATGGGACTACTGACGGACTATTCACTGCTGGAGGGAGATAATCCAAAACTAATTTTCTGATGGAATAATCATTTGACTAGGTGGGATAATGTGGGGTGAGGTTGGAGTTTGGAAATCAAAAGTGTCAAAGGGACGGTTATAGGATTTGGTGGCATCCTGGAGGATGATTGTACAGATGTAACGGCTTAGATCAGGCATGTATACAGTTGAGAGCAACGCTTCAAATAAAGCAAGCCACATTGATCCAATGAGTCGTCTGACAGATGGTCTCGAACTTGTGTCCAAAATGAATTTTGTCGAGGATGAGTTAGTGTGTATTTATCTACTATTCCATTTAGCAGGGAGGGCTAAGGTCCAACCCCTCCACCGTCAATTTGAAAGAGTCACTCCTGGAATAACTTCCCCCAACATCAAGATCCAGTCTTCCCCGAAGACAATCCTCGAAATCCACATCCACAGTCAGAAGACCATCTTCGACATCCCAAAGCGGGCCGGCTACAATATCTCCAAGGGGAGAAATAATGCATGATCCGCCTCTAGATACGAACTCAGACGCATCTGGTTTCGCTTTCACCGTCCCAGCTTGCTGCTTAGACGTCTCAACATCTGCTAAGACAATCTCATTCCCATCATCAACAACCGTACTTTTCTTCCTTAACCTAGAGGGGGTTGAAGCCTGTCCATTAACAGCCACGGTATCTGTGCTCTGTCCTGTTATCCATGTAGGGAGGTTCGATTTTGTCATACACATATTTGCACTCAACACCACACACCGTCCCTCACACGCCACTGTCCGCATAAGGGGCACCCAGGTATCCCTCGCATCAGCCGTAGGCGCAAGGTATAGATTGACATTCTGACTATACAGCGAATGGCGGAGCAGCGGCATATAGTTCTCCCAGCATATCGCGGCTGCAAGCGTGAGTTTTACGCCTCGGATCGTCGTAGTTATTGCACGAAGAGTAGACGGAGAGCCTTGGCCCCAGATCAGACGCTCGGATCCTGTCTTTGTACCATAATGTTAGAGTCAAAACATATAGGACGCCTTGATCGGATGGAAACAAACCGGCATGACCTTCCTCCTCTTTCCCATGACCCCCTCAACCGGACACACATACACCACGGCACAATAAAGCGTCCCCGCACATCGTTCCACCACTCCCGTTATAACAAACACGCCGCTTTCTCTCGCTATCCGTTCAAGTTCTTCTCGCGTCCCATCGCCCCTCACCCCAGTCTTTGGCTTCTCCAGCGTGTTCTCTATCCATGCCTGCCCCGCACCTTCCGGCGTATCACCTAGATCAACGGCATCTTTGTAATATTGCAAGAACTGTTCTCGTCCTTCCGGCCTTCGTGCTCCAACAGCGGCGCCGAATGTGGCGGTCCGGGGATAGCCGCCGAGGTATGCTTCTGGGAATAGGATCAGATCGACATCTTGTTGTCGTGCGCGTTTGACGGTTGCTTCGAGCGCGGAGAGGGTGGCAGAGGTTGTTGTTAGAGTGTGGGATTGGGATACTGCGAGGCGGAGTGTTTGAGGCATTGTGGGTGAGGTGATGGTTGTGTTGAAGAGAGGAGGATTTGGTGATGTGAGTGGGGTGATTGCGGGGTAAATATCAACGGGAACTTCGGAGGCTGCATCTTTTTATATCTTCACCTTTCGGGATCGTTGCACTTCTTTTCTTTTGTGGAGGTGTATAGTCCCAAGCAGCGTGATGGAGATGGTTCTACTGCATTTCTTGCAGTTTGCCTTTCAGACAACCTTTGTCGGGACATATTGGGGGTAACATATGGGACGTTGCAGTCATGTGACTTAGCGTGGGTTACGTAAGCTTGGAGGCCTAACCTCCAAGCATTGCAACCCCTACTACTATGACTTAGATCATCATGAATGCAATACTACAACCTAGTATCAAGTCTTATAAGCTACTAGCTAGTAAGAAGTGATCACCCCCTATAATACTAATACTAATTAGTAGTTCATCTTACTAGAGGTAACTATAGAATAGTAAGGGATTAAAAGATAGAAGAGATAAAATAAGTAAATCCTAGTAACTCCTTTAAAGTTATAATAGATTAAAAGGCCTAAGAGCATAGGGATTATCCTATAATCTTCTACCTTATGCTAAAGAAGAAGATAGGGATTATCCTATCAGGTCTTTAGAAGCTTCTAGCAACTCTATTAAAATTATAATAAAGCTATATTAAATACATAGAATAATCTTATCTACAAGATCCTAGCAACTCCTTTAAAGTTATAATAGATAATGTTAATAATAAGACCTAAGCGCCTTTTTACTAAAAGTAGTAGAATTCCCTATAAATCAAAGAAATAATAAGCTTTTCATTAAAAATTTACAACTTCATATTTATTTTACCTTTACGAAAATACTAAAATATAGCGGATTCTATCCTAATCCTAGATAACTATAAAGACGCTATTAATAAGAACGTATAAGGAAAGGAGATAGATGTGTTAAACCTAGCCAACTTAATATAGAAGATTATTAATAGATATATTATCTTTGCTATAGTAAGATATCTTTAAGCAAACTATTAGAATGTAGTAACCAAGTAGTAGAAGATAAGAAGGTATAGATTGATCAAGGAGAGAAAGGGAGACTAAAGTAGAGAAGCTACTTAAGTCTCCTCTTGCTAACTAGCTATACCTTAAGCAAGTTTCCTCCTTACTACCTAGCTATACTTATAGTAGTATATTAATTTAATACTCTTACTCTAATACAAGTAGCTCCTACTACTTTCTAGAGCTTAGGCCTTTTCATATTGCCTAAATATCTCCTATTAGTATAGTACTATTATTCCTAAAATAAATCCCTAAAATAATAAGCATTATTCCTTCCTTATTAACATTATACCTTCTCTATCTAGTAACTCTATATACTACCTTATACCCTTCCTTATACTATTAATCTAAATCCTAGTCTATTATAATATCTCGCGCTCTTATTTCGCTATCTCCCTTATAGGCTAGTACTCCTAGTAAAGGCATATCTAAGCACATATGTTTTATAGCATCTATAATATTAATAAATAATTAATACGTAACTTTAGACTCTCTAATTATTGCTATCTCTTTTAGTTTCTAAAGCTCGTAGACTTTAAATTAAAGATAAGGCCTCCTTTTATAGTATATATTGCAATTTCCTATAATATATATAGATTCTAATCATATGATATAGTCAAGCGAAAATGATAATGAGGAAGCTCTAGTTATAGTAGCTATAGTATCTAGTACTCCTATAGTATCAATTGCTAGTACTAGTTTCTTCTAAGAGTAACTAGATATAATAAAGTTAAAGAGTAGTAAGGTAGCTACTAAGTTAAAGAAGGTCTAATATTCTTCTTTATTTTATCATTTTTATACTTATACTAATAGTGTTTTAGGCGCTAGGGACTAAAGATTCTAGCTTTAGATAAGAGCGAGACTAAAAGCAAGCTTAGCTCTACTAAAAGCAATACTCCTATTATAAGTAGCATTATTCTCTAGGCTATTCTATGCCTTAGATGCTTCTAATCTATAATTGCTAGGGTATTAAAGAAAGCTTATAGTAATATACTAAGTAAGGGCAAGCGATATACTTTATATAGCTATAATCATACTTATATTATTATAGAGATTAGTTATACTTTGCAAGTTGCTACAATTCTTTATATAGTAGTTCTTACTAGTAATAAGGTAGGTTTTGGCTATTCTCCTATTTAACTTAACTAATTACGTGCCTTATAAGAAATGGCTAACTAATGGCATTTATATAGTTGCTAATTAATTAAACTAATTAATATTAACTTAGCTTAAGCTAAATTTGATTATAAGCTTGCGAAGGCAAAGCTTATAGCTAAGGTAAAGGCTTAGTCACTTAAGGCTAAGGCTAAGGCTAAGGCACTTAAGGCTAAGGCTAAAGGAAAGGCTATAGTTATATATAGTTAAGTTACTTAGGCTAATCCTTATAGTAGAAAAGGAGCTTAGGTTATAAAAGAAGGAGCTTAAAGATAGATTTTTCTAGTTTGCTTTTATTTTCTAGCTTAGGATCGGGCCCTACTTTTTATTTAAGTAGCTTTAGCGTTACTTAAGAATGTTACCCCTTCTACTTTATAATACTATTATAAAGAAACGAAGTAATAATAGCAATTTTCTATAAAATAAGTTAATGAAATTAATATAACATAAAGTAAAAATATGAAATGTACTTATAAGAAAAGGTAAGAATAAGCTTCTATTAAACTAAGAATAGCTATTTATATATAATAGTAAAGGAAACAAGGTATAAGCAATAAAAATCAATAAACAAAAATAGTAAAGCCGTAAAAAAAAATATTAGTAATCATTTTAAACTTTAATCAAGCTTAGGATTTGCTATTCCCGCACTATCATATCCTTTTAGAATCACTCTAATTTGTTTTAGGAACCCCTTAAAGGGCTTCTTTATAAGAGGCTTTAAAAACCCGTTTATAGCTATCTTATTCATAGGCATATAGCCTACTACAACCTTCTTTCTATCCTATAAGTCTCGAATATTATAATAATAGACATTAATATGTTTTAACCTTTCTATAAGCTAAGGATTCTTAGCTAGAGCAATTACTCTCTAGTTATTACCTCTTATATCAACTATCTAATGATTTTTAGCAATATATTCCCCTTTTCCTAAGTCATAAAGAATCTAGGCTATCTATTAGCCTTGCTTTGCTATAAAGCTTATCGCTATATATTTAGCTTTAGTTATTAAAGTTAAGATTAATATTTGCTTTCAACTTCCTTAAAAGACTAGGCCTCTTCTAATAAGTCTAACTAATACTATAACGCTCTTTTAGTCTATCTTATTACTAGTATAGTTAGCATCTAAATAAATAACGAGATTTCCTTTTAGTCTAAAGCTAATTCGAAACTTGATTGTTAATTATAGATATTAAAGTAGATATCATAGTACTCATTTATAGTACTTAGCAGGGTCCTATATATATTAACTTAATCTTCCTAGTACGAATGCTATATCAGGCCTCGTATATACTATAATATATATCATAGATCTAATCACTTCTTGGTACTAGGTTTAATCAATCCTTAGATCATCTAAAATAGCCTTCTAAAGCTTGGAATATCTATCTATTAGTATAAAGATTGATTTATATATAGTATAAGAGAACCTAAACTTATAAAGAACTTTCTTAAGATATTATTCTTAATCTAGTTTAAGTATCTTTCTTTTCTAGTCCTAAGTTACCTAAATACTAAGGATCTTTAATACTTCTTTTATATCCTTTATATAGAATCAAGCATTTAGCTTCTAATAGAACTAGCTAAGGTCCTCTTGCTTTAGTATAGTAGCTGCTAAGTCATCTATATAGACTAAAAGTCATATCCTACGTTCTACATATATATATAAATATAGATTAGCCTTACTTTAACTAAAACCCTAACTTAAAAGTTTAGCTTTTATTAAAAGATTCTAGTTTCTTGCTAACTGCTTAAGACTATATAGACTTTATAGGAGGTATATAGTAGTTCTATTCTTTATCTATTATACCCCTTAAGGTATCTTTATCTAAAGTTCTTCTTTAAGTTCCAATTTTATAAATACGTTTTTAATATTATATTATCTGCATTTTAAGTCTTTATAGGCTATAATAGCAAAGAATACTCTAAGTATTACTATATAGACCGTTAGTACAAATGTCTCTATATAGTTAATTCTATATTATTAAGTAAAGCTATAGGTAATAAGTTAGGCTTTAAATCGTTCTAGCGTTCTATCTAGGTTGAATTTAAGAGTAAAGACCTACTTAAAGCTAATAAGGTTTACTTTAAGTAGTAGTATTTTCTCTTCCTAAGTATTATTAACTAGAAGTTAAGCGATTTCAAATTTAATAGTGTCTTACTATTACTTTCTATATTATAGGTCGTTAATTGCCTCCTTATAGCTATTTAGGATTAGGATATCATACTTAGTACTAAAGGTAAATATTACTATCTCCTCTTCTTTACTTTGCTTATTACTAAACTAATCTAGTACTACTAGTATTGCTTTAAGACGTTTTATATCTAGTTCTTTATTACTTTCTTTAGCCCTTTGCTTAGTTTTAGACTAGAGGATTCGGTTAGATTATACTAGAAATAGTAATATTAAGAGTTAGTCCTCTTAGTTTCCTAGAAGCCTCTATTCTTTTAGGTCTTATACTAATTTAGCTTCTATTAGGATTTCAAATAAGCTTAGTATCCTAGTTTTAGCTACTCTAATTATAACTATTAATATTATTTTAGCTATTAGCTTTTTATGCTCTAGGGTAATAAGTAGGGCTAGACTAGAGAAGATATATCTATCTATCTCTTTATTATTCCTAGTATCTTTACCTACTTCTATTAGTTCTTCTACTAGTAGGCTTCTACTTTCTTCTATAGAGCGAGCTACGTTTCCTTAGTTCTACTACTTATCCTATATTAAGTTGATAGTAGGAACTTGTTTAAATAGTCTCCTATAGTAATTTCTAATTATATGCTTATTATATTACCTATCTAACTTCTTAAACGTCCTATTAGATAGTTTCATCTAGAGTTAATAGTTATTAATTAAGCTACTAGGTATATCTTTAAAGAATTTAATATTACTTAATATAACTGTATTATGTATATCTAGGGCATAGATCCTATAGTATACTATTGTATGCTTATTATAGCCTATGAATATACCTTCTCTTCCTAGTAGCATAAACTTGTCTTGCTAGCCTAGTAGAGATTTCTTTTTAATATATACTATAACCTTATAATCCTAGGTTTTAATATAGTTATAAACTTCTAGGACTTTCCCTATATATGCTTCTTATGGCGATATTTAGTATTTGACTTTAAATAGCTTCCTAGTAATCTTATTAATTACTTCTTCTACTATTAGAGGTCCTATTCTTATTTAAGCTTAGGTATATACTTGTACCTACGTAGCCTTATACTAGAATTTAACTAGAAGCTCTATATTATTAAGTATAGCTCTAATATTATACTCTATTAATTAAATTAAGCGTTTTGCAAGTCTGTTTTATGCTAATGTATAAGCCTCTATTAATTATATAGCTACCTTATCTTGTAATTCCTATTCTTATAACGTTTAAAAGATTTCTAAAGTATTATCTATTCTTACTACTTTAACTTATTAGTCACTTTTAAGTTCTTAAGCCTTTTACTATTTATTTAGCCTTAGTAGTACCTCCTTTCAATTCTTAAAAAGTAGAGTTTATATCTTTCAAGTCTAGCTATTAATTACTTCTCTAAAGTATTAATATCTTCTATAGGATTTAGGAAATGGCCCTACTACATTAAAGCTAATTAATACGAGTAGTACTAATATATATTTAGCAAGCGTCTTTAGTTGCTATTTCTTAATCTTTAACTAATAGCATGTTTTATAGAGAGGTATCTAGCTTAAAATAACGATTTTCTTAATGTTTATAACTATATGAAGTAATGCTAAGGCTACTAGTCCTATATGATAGAACCTTTAATAGTAGTATATGTATTAGGAAAGCTCTTATTATAGTCGCCATTCCTTTAATATAAATGTATCTTTCTTTATCATTTCTACTTTACCTTCTTAGATCTTATTTTTTCATATTTAGTATATAATGCTATTCCTTTCTCTTTTTAAAATATTTCTAAAAGTATTAGGTATAGTAGGTTGCTTAATTTTAACTATCTTATTTTCTTCTTCTAAGACTTTATCCTTTAGGTTATTAAAAATGTTCTTTACTAGCTTCTAGTTATCTTCTTCTATTACTTTAAAGGCTACGTATTAGTTTAGGTATTAAGTCTTACTTCTTATAGTAGATTTTAGGTTAACTTTTATCTAAGGTTAAGATAGATTTATATTATAAGCTCTAGAATGTAGTTTCTCCTACTTGCTAAGATTTAAGTTTTAAGCTTAATAATCTAGTATATATATTAAGAAGGATTTCTTATCTACTTCTAGTAAGATTTTAGAGATGATATATAGTCCTTTCTTTACATGTACTTTAATTAATAGAATACTATTAGATTATCTAAGAAAAACTATTTATTAAGTATTAAATAGTCTAATAAGCTAAGAACTAAGCAATTTCTTTACTAAAACGAGTATATAGCCTAGGCTAGGTATATAAAGAGTATCTTTAAGGAAAATACATTATCTACTATTTAATTTAACTATAGCTATCCTAATCCCCTTTAAATAGAAGTGCCTTCCTCTTACTTGAATACTCCTTTAATATAGCTTTAGAGGTAAGCTAAAGATAGAGAGCTAGTTAGTCATATATAATATATAGCCTATGTCTACTACGGATACTATAGTAGGGATGTCCTTATAGGCTTCTTATGTAATTCTACTAAATTCTTCAATTTCGCTTTTAGAATTATTACTAGTAGTAATATTTGCTCTATCTTAAAAGCTTATCTTCTTATTTTAAGTACGGCTTCTACTTCTTTCTTTATAATTAGACTTAGTTGCTATCTAATCTAGATCCTTCTTATTACTATCCTAAGATAGTAATCTTAGAGGAAAATTTCTTTTCTAGGTTAAGCTTCTTAAGTGTAGGAATAGTAATTATATTGATTATTACTAAGCTTAAAAATAGTCATATAGTAATCACAAGCATTTAGCATTTAGGATCGGCAGTTGGAATCTCTATTTCTCTTTATTACTTTCTTCGCTTTCGTTTTTAATTTATATTACCTTAGTATAGTTGAACCCCTTCTTTATGAAAGGGCATATAATACTCTTATACTTGCCTGATCTACATTTGAAATAGTCTATTTAGATTGACTTATCTCGGCTTAGAGATTTAGAATAGAGATAACCTTTATCCTTTCTATAAGTGATAAAGATAGCTTTGCCCTAGATATGATCTATAAAGGATTTATATTAATCCTATCAATCTATAACTTTTATGCTATCTATAATAAAACTTCTCTCTTTTTATATAATAGAAAGCCTTTCCTACTTTTCATTAAGCTTTTATATCTTAGTATCTTAGGTCTCTTTTATAAGTAGTATAAAGGCATTAGTAATATTATCATAAGCATATTAAGGTTAAAGGCTATTGATAAAAAGTTGCTATATAAAATCGTTATTGAATATTATTATTATCTAGTAGTAAGCTTCCTTTTATATGATATAGAGCTTAACTAAGTTATTACTAGGTAAAATCTTTATATTTATTAACTAGGAAGTAAAGGTTCTAATAAGCTAGCTACTTACGGTATATATAATCATATAATACTTACTCTTAAGTATAGTAATCTTAGCGCCTAAACCCTCTTTAAGTTTAATCCGGCTTTTATTAGCTTTATTTAACTTAAGTTTAAAGTTGATTAAGAATCCTACTTCTACCTTCTTATACTCTCTCTATAGTACTTTACTAGTCTATACCTATATTTTCTTCTCTCCTAGCTTGCTATCTAGGTCCTTCTTTATATCATAAATCTATTCTAGTAACTCTAATTCGACTTTTTGATTAGGTTTAAGGATACTTATATACTCTTGAATAGTTTGCTATAAGAGAAATATAGCATTTTCCTTATCTGCAATCTATTTAATTATCTTAAACTATTAATTACGGTTAGCTTATTTTAATATATCGATATTCCTTTAAAGGCCTATTTCTTTAAAAGCTTTTGATATATTTCGTAAGCTTGTACAAGCTTAGTAATTGTGTTTTTAGTACTTAATAAAATGTTTATCGATATTTTATATATATATACATATGTATATGTATATATCGCCTTATAATATACCCTCTATACTAACCTAGGACTTATGACTTATTAGAATGTAGTAACTAAGTAGTAGAAGATAAGAAAGCATAGATTGATTAAGGAGAGAAAGGGAGATTAAAGTAGAAAAGCTACTTAAGTCTCCTCTTGCTAACTAGCTATGCCTTAAGCGAGTTTCCCCCTTACCGCCTAGCTATGCTTACGGCAGTATATTAATTCAATATAAACTATATAAATAAGAAGCTATAGGAGCGTTTCTAAGACAATTTTTAAGGCTAGAGCGTAATAATATTCTAGATTAGCAATAGTAAGGTTATTACTAACCTATAGGAATTCCTACTTAAGTATAGTATCTATATATTTAAATCTAAAGGGTAATACATTATTAAAGAGCTATATCATATACTAAAAGATAAAGAAAGACATAAGTAGATACTAGTAGAAGTGAAGGCCTAGATAAATTTATCTAGAAACTTTAGATCACGCCTAAATCTAGCTTATAATAATATTAATTTCAATACTCTCTTTATAAGATTAATAAGCCTAATCATAAGTTAATATCAACCTTATCTTAAATGATATTATCTAGTAAGTCAACCTTATTTCAATTACCTAGTAAATTACCTTCTTCTAAATCAAATAGCAAGTCAGCCTTAAATTAATCATATAAGAATATAAAATAACTTAGATATAGTAGTAAATTCCTCCTTATCTCTAACTTAATTGATCCTCTTAATTCATACTCTAAAAAGAGAGACATTTAGCCTTCTAACTATTAAAAGTCTATAAAAGAGAATAGTAGAGATAGAGGAGAACTATAAGGCTTTAACTAATAAGGCTATTAATACTATATTAGAAAGATGCAATTAAGAGTTAAGATAATAGAAGAGAGATAAGGAGAGATAGTAGAATAGATAAGAATTAGATCTATAGAAGGACGAGTAGATTTTAAAGGCATATAATTACCCTCTATTCTAATTAAATAATGCTTAAAACTACCCTTAAAATAATTAGAATATACTCCTAAATACAAGTTAATATAATCAATATCAGGGTACTAGCAATTATTCTATAAACCTATAACCTTACTATCTATAAGCTCTACTATTTTTAAATGACTATAATATAGATCTATAAATCAATTGCGAAAAATATAATGCAAATCTATAAATAGGCTAAGATAATCTAGCTAGCCTTTAAATTATAGATTAGGGATAGATACTATTATACTAAGACAACTTCATAAAGCAGATTCTTAATCTAGTAAAGCTATACTTAGATTCTAAGAAGTATAGTAGAGAGCTATATAATATGCTTAATATAAAGCTTAAGATCTTCTACTAGTCTTATAAGACTATAGGACTTAAGCATAAGCATTATAATAAAGCTTTCTATATTATACTAAAGGGGAAGGTAGAGATATACTTCTATAATCGTCTAGTCAATAAAGATCTACAATTTAAAGATATGATTACGTATATAAAGGCGAATTTTAAGACTAAAAAGAGTTAACAATTCTACCTATAAAAATAGAGAGACGTTAAATTAATTAGTATGATTAATAAGAACCTAGAAAAGATAAAGCTATAATGCCTTAAATTAATACTTAATAAGTTATAATAGGTCTAATAAGCATTATCTAGGGATTTCCTATAAGATAATCATTTATAAGAGTAGATCATTCTTATATATAATAAGGTAAAAGAATATGATTTCTATCTCTTTAATCTATTATTAATAGTTAAAGGACTATATATACAATTAAGAACTTTAATTAGTAATACTATAAGATCTAGCCAATTAGACAACTAGTTTATCGCCTTATAGTATAAGCCTTAAGATGATAACAATTAAGAAGAGTAGTACTACTTAGACTATAAATTTAAAGGTAAAGGAAGCTATTATAGTAGAGCACCCTAAGATAGATCGGCAGGATTTAGGAATAGCTTTAGAGGTAGTAGCTTTAGAGATAGTAGCTTTAAAGGTAATAGCTTTAGAGGAAGAAGTAGCTTTAAAGCTAATAAGGGATAAGGAGGCTATAGAAATCACTTAGAATAGAAGCAATTAACTAATTAGAAGAAGTGCTATATCTGCTAGAAAGAAGGCTACTAGTTTATAAATCATTTAGATAAAGACTACTAAAAGTCATATGCTACCTTTAAGAGATAAAGCTTTAATACATCTAATTAGAAGATATTAATTACATATTTCTAAAGCTTCTTAGCAGATTATAAAGGCGTTAAAGGCATCTTAAATAAGCATATAGAAGACATTAATGCTTTAATAACTATTAAGGAAAAGAATAGTAGCAATAGCTTTATAAGCAACTTTGCTATACTTAACTATATGTAGATAATAATAATTCTTAATAACTAATTAGCGCTATATGCTATACTTAAGACTAATGATTTCCTAATAAATCACTCTTCTAAGATACCCTTAGAAGTACCTTCTAAAATACCTTTAAAACCCTAGGAATCCTTTACTCTATTAAATCGCTACTTTATAGAAATCTTCTAAGGCATTATGCCTAATAGTAGAGTAGTAGGAATCTCTATAATAGGAGAACCCTAATTCTAAGCTCTATAGAAGCTTAATTTAAGCATTCTACTTAATAAATCAAAAGTAGAAAAGTAGATAATTTAATTTAGAAAAGGCTCTAAAGCTATCTTACTTAGAGTAGTAGAAGTGCCAACCTAATTAGGACTAATCACCTTCTATATAGTCCTTATAACAACTCTATTTCTCTTCTATATTAATGATATAGATAGCTTAAACGTTAAGCTAGATAATCTAAAGAACGTCTTAATCTAAGGCGATATAAGAGTCTTAGTTATAAGAAAGTAGAAATATCTATAGATACTCCTAGACTACCTATAATAGTAGATATCTTAGTATATGCTCTTAAAGAGCAAATTATACTAATTGTATTATAGATTTAGACATTCCTTAATATAACGATTTATTAATATAATATAGAAAGTAGGTTATGATATTAATTCTAAGATAATTAAAAAGTTTATAGATTACTACTATAAGTACTAAATAAACTGCAAAGCTCCTAGTAGATTTAAGTTCATACTAAAGGAAGACTATACCTTTAACTTTAAGGTTATTATTAACGTCATATATCTTAATAGTAATATAATGCTTTAGGTTATTAACGTGGCAATATTATTCATAGCTACTAGATTCCTTATTAATATATTAGCAAAGTGTATATAAGACACGTTACGCCTATACTAGATTAATATCTATTAGGGACTATCTGACTTTTTAGTTTATAATATAGATATAAACTTCATAGTAGTAGAGTTTAGATAACATGCTAAATCAATAGAAATATAGCTTAAAGAAGTGCCTATCAAGGCCTATAATAGCGTCGGGAAGGTAGAGCATTACTATATACTATTATAATAAGCTTTCTAGATTATTAATAGAAAGCTAGATACTACTATTTTAAGGAAAAGCATTTTACAAATAGCTACAAAGGCTAATAATAACATATCAGGCCTAAAGAAGATAGTACTAACTCTTCTCATCTTTAAAGCATATCCTAGAATGACTAAAAACTTACTACTATTACTAGATGTTATAAGAAGAGCTAAAGTGATCTAAAAAGCCTTTTAGAAGGTAAGAAGATTATATCTAGATAGATAGATTAAAGACGCCCTAGTAATAAGGAATAGCCTAGATACTAGTACTATTAGAAGCTTACTATTACAATTAGAAGTCATTATCTACTAAGAGAAGAAGAGATAGAAAGGACCCTTTATATTACTTGCAAATAATAAAGAAACTTATATAATCTAGATAAGCTATAGCCTAGCTAATTTTCAATTTATAAGCGTGCACCTATATCTTAGATCTCCTGATAATAATAGCTTCGCCTTAAGACTTGCTAATAATAGCGATTTAGGCAATAAGGCTAAGAAGAAGGATAAGTATCAATTGCCTTAAAAGTGAGGCTAAGGAAGACCTAAAGGATTGAAAAATAAGAGTTATGCCCTACTAAAAGATATTAACTTTAAGGAAGCATTTATCATAGTACTAGATAAAGAAAATAAGCTTACTATAGTCTTTATGATATATAAGAAGAAGGTAGACATTAAGCTTTCCTTTAAATTATAAAAGGAAGGTAAGATTACTACTTCTAGAGTACCTTTCAAGCTTACTAATAGATTAGAATTTAATAGCCTTAATATAATAGAAGTCTTTAGATTTAAGACTTATAATAAAGTTAAGCATAAAGGTATATACATCTTTAAGTCTAGAATCGTTTATAAGATTAAGGAGAAAGCTATAGAAAACCCTTATAAGAAATTAAAACTTGTGATTTAAGGCTATAGTAATAGTAATAAGTAATATATCCTCATACAATTGCTAATAATTTAGCGTATAAGTTAAAGAATTATTATCACTTTAGCGCTATCCTTAAAGAAGATAACATCTTAATAAATACGCTTTTAGCTATAAGATATTACTTAAGTATACCTTTAATTAACAACTAAATTAAACTACCTAGTACTAGTATACCTTCTAAAAGAGATATAGTATCTATACCTAGAAGGCATAATTATAATAGTAATTAAACCTCTATATAGTATAGTAGAATCAGGAGTACATTAGTACTTAACATATAGCAAATACTATAAAGAAAAGCTTTATATAGCAATATTAATATACGACTTATACTTCCTAATCTTAATAATAAAGGAGCTATTTAGTATTATTAGCATATAGATAGATAATACCCTTATCTTAGCAGATAACAAATTTGCTTAATTTAAGGATAATAAGCTTAAAAAAGCAAACCTTATAGCTAAGCCTAAAGAGATACTTATAGAAGAAACCCTATTAATTTTTAATAGCTACATTTTTATAGAAATTAGGAATATTATTAAGATCTACTAGAAATAGTAAAGGAAGAAGATTAAGCTAATTAATACGAAATCGCTTAACTTTAAGCGTAAGTATATTAAGTAATATGCTTATAAAGCATATATTACTTCAATTTGCTAACCTAAAGCTACTTTCAATCTATTAAGTATAGTATAATACTAAGACCCTAGAATTGATAATATAGTAAGGCTTAATAAGTATCTTAAATAGCAAATGGAAAACTAGAATTAAGGCCTTAATTATATTCTATTAGACCTATAAAACGTTAAACTATACGTATTTGTTAATAGATCGTTTATAAATAATAAAGATTTAAGTTCCTAGCTTAGTTTTGTCATTATGATTATAAATAAAGCAATAGAAGAAGATAAGTTTACAATTAATAGAAACCTTATTTATTAGACTTTAAATAAGAGTAAATAAGTTATAAGAAGCGTCTTAGCATTTAAGATCTATAAAATATTAGCTAGAGTAGACATTATGATTATAATAGCAACTTCACTTAAGATAATTATAGACTAGCTTAGACTTCCTATGATTCCTATGATTATCTATACTAATTCTTACTCCTTTTACTAATATCTAATGTAAATAGGAACGACTTAAAAGAAGTGCCTTATAATTAATATTATAGTACTTTAATAAGCTTATAAGCAATAGGAGATCTATGAGATCTAATAGATTAATAGCTAAGATAATCTAGTAGATGTAATAATAAAGGAGAACCTAAATAAGGCGCTAGAAAGCTTTATTAATATAAATAGCATTATAATGCATATAGAGGGATAGGTGAAGAGAGATGCTTAAGCTAAGCCTATTTAAGATAGATCTAAAATATATCTTATAGCATTTTTACGCTAGATTCTAAGCACCTCTAAGCATACTTGCTTATTAGTTGCTTATTAGTTTCAAGATCCTTCTCTATCTTCTAATTAGCTTATTATATCTTTAGCTACACTTTAAACTATATCTTTTCCTTACAATTCCTTTAGACTACATTTTTCCCTTATATTAATAATAAGCCGTATTCTTTATAGGGACCCCTATAATGAAATATTACCTGTTTTAGCAAGGCTTATGCTATAATAGTAGTAGTAAGTAAGAAGGGATTCTTAGTAGATTAGACTACATGTTTCCCTAATTAGGCACTTTAATGACAAATAGAGAAGTTGCTAGTATTAGGACATATTAGGGGTAACATATAAGACGTTATAGTCATGTGACTTAGCGTAGGTTACGTAAGCTTAGAGGCCTAACCTCTAAGCATTGCAACCCCTACTACTATGACTTAGATCATTATGAATGCAACACTACAACCTAGTATCAAGTCTTATAAGCTACTAGCTAGTGAGAAGTGATCACCCCCTGTGATACCAACAACCTTGTTTCATATTTTACTATGAGACAAGCTTACTCTGGACTTGTAATGTCTATTGCCTTCAAACAAAGTTTACTTTCCGGGAATACAAGAACTGGATGTGATTCATTGTTAGCTATTGCTATAAATATCTTGGACGACGTATAAACCGTTCACGTATACGCCGTAGCTGACTGCCTTGCGCTATATCTCGGACGCCGACCTCGTTCAGCAGGGCCAATGGTATAAGCGCAGAACATGGAACTAGGTAAGTGGCCTTTTCTGTCTAGAGCTGCCTGATATCGCAGTTATACGAGTATAAATATATAGAGGACTAAGGGCACTATTTCAAACTACGATATAATATCATCACCCCAAATTTCAAGATGACCACCACGAGTTCGCAGCGTCGAGAGGAGGACGAAGATCTAACATTCATGCCCTTCTTTTGCACAGCTAAAATTCCCAAAAAGGTCCTAAATTCTCCAGCCTAATGAATATCATGTTTTCCATCTAACTATTGCAGGTCCTCAAGAAGTTCATTAAATCTGTCATCGAAGGCGGCGAAGACGCAGAAGATTATCGTCCGGTAATTCTGACTACAACCGATATCTCCACCATCACCAGGCCTACAATCACCATCCCTTCAATCGCCATTCCTAACTCTGAAACCCCAAGTCTATTCCTCGGCTGGACAGTTGACCAATGCTACAAATTCTATCTGGACAATATTTTCGACGCTGAAAATGAAATCTCCGGTCCTTGGACAGCTCACACATTCGTCATCCTCGACGACCAAACCGCTTCAGATGGTAAAACTTGCCTCCTCTGCAGCGACGTACCCGATTACCTTGAACGTGACCGTGTGGTGTTGAAAAGCCTGCGAAGCGTCTTCAAGGCAACTTTACCAGAGGCTATGGGCTATGAGACTTTTACCAGAAGACCGAGTGAGAGTGATGGGGGGGCTTTGGCCGCCGGGGATGTGTTGACTGGGGATGTGGATTACATGTGCATGAGCATTATGCCTTCACCGGCATATATGAGTACGGAGGAGAGGAGAGAGGTAATTAGTTTTGGGATGCAGAATCCTACCATAAAAGAGGGGAGAAGGTTTTGGGACAGGTATTTGGAGGAGAATAAAAGGGAAGATGAAGCGAAAGTAGCGCAAGGTGACACCTCTTAGGAGTAGTGATTACTAGCAGAACCCGCGAGCTCGAATATGAGACAGGGCAAATGGAGTAAGCAAGCTAGGAGGCATAATCAGGCATATGTGATGTAGCATTTATGACGCATATGGCAGCAGTTGTACGATTCTGAGGCGCTCTGGCAGTCGGGTCAAAAGCGGTATGTTGAATACTAAGCACAAGAAAGAATACTAGCAAAGAAATGCCTGCCTCAATCCACTTTCCCAAGGGTTACACCAATATATTAATTTCCACTCTCACTCTGCCTTCTCCAACTCTGCAGACTCGACATCGGATTTGGGCCACAGATATGAAAGATCCCCAACAGGGAGTTTTAACGGTATCTGCAACTCTGCTGCTATCATGGCAACCGTCATATAATACCCAAGCAAAGCAACCGCAAAGAACATGCCAGCTCCAGCCTTGACGTTGTTAGCTTAGCTCGTGGCATATATCAGGCAGCACCTACTTTTTGCAATTTTATAGCCATGGAATGATCTCCCGTACTGACTTTCCAATAAGAGGCTCCTAGAACAAAACAACTAATAAAAGACAACAGAAACATGACCGCCGAGACAGTATTCGTCCTTAGTGTGAAGATCCACATTGTAAACAACCAACAGCCCCACACCATGAGGTACAGAGCAATTGCAGCATTATATCCCACGGAAGCTGTTCCCTCGGCCATGTTTCCGGTCTTTGAGTATGAGGCGGCGATTCCCAAAGAAGGTGTTTCAAGGACACCGAAAGAGAGGTAGAACACGCCGAACATAGCCATGACCATCATTGAGAAGAAGTTTCCCATTGCCCATTCGAAAATGGCGGCTAGAAGGAGGAGGACTGGACCTGTGAAGTAGAAGATTCCACTAAGTACTTGTCAGTTACAGTTAGAAGTTGAGTGAGGTGAGGGTAAGAGCAAGAAAAGGGATGACCATACGCAACGCCGACTAGAGTGGTTGCCCCACCCCACTCCATCAATATGACTGCAAAGGTCATACCTGAAATGACGGATCTGAGATGTAGTTGTTAGTTGCATGAAATGAACCAGGTAGGGTGCTTCTCACCCCATTGAGCCCAAAGGTGCGGGGTTCGCAAAGCGCTTCCTGAAGTCACTAGGTGCGGCTTCCCTTGGGAGATAAAGCTGATTTTTCTAGTTATTACTAATATCGAAAAGACGCGAAGAGAGAAGTGTACTACCTTTTCAAACAACTCAGGGGACATCGTTATTCCTGCCGATGATTTGGCTTGAGATGAGTATCGCTGCTCCCAATGTTCAGAACTGCCATCACTAAGATCATTCTTCCACTGCTTGATGCTGGTATTCTTAGACATCTTGGGGCTCGCTTGAATTTGAGCTTGGTGTTGACTGGGGATTCTTTGTATAATTGATAGAGAATTAACGAAAAAGACCAAAACATGACTGGGTGATCACCGAGTTTTATAACCTTGCACAACTTTTATATGAAGAGCCATCTGCCACTGGCAGCGACTCACTGATGTTCCACCTGTACATCTATGCAGCTCTCCTCCCGTTACGCCGGAAAGACGAATAATGCCCGCTTGACAGCAGTGAAAGCTGAATCAAGTTAGCAAATCGTACTTGCGATTTGGAATGTATGGGGAGGTACTTGACTATATGCAAATAGGCTGTCGGGACTACTGTATACAGGAGGATCTGCATTCGGCGATGCTGTAAGGAACCAGCCGCTGCATTTTACACATGTTCTTACCCATAGCTGTAGTTGATTTTGGGTTGAAATGTGATAATCTTTTCCCAACTACGTTGATGCCATATGGCACACGGTATTCTTGTGCTGAGATATGACGCTTTGATGCTTCAGGTCAACAAGTGGCTGAACGTGAGACATTCTTGAGTGACCCACTACCTGGGTCATCTGCGAGCCGCACCTTCGACGTGGCACCCCTCGCCAGATCGGGAAGGATCCAGGGGCAAAATATTCCCGATGGACGTGGGGATAGAAGGGTGAAGGATCAAAAACAGGTGTTGATGGAACCAATGCAGTTAGGGTAGATATCCACGCTAACCCGGTTTCACTTTGGGAAAGTAGTGGACGCTCCACATGCATTTTTCAACCTCTTGACTTCAATCTCAAGAACCCTATGATCATTTTTCGATCCACCACGGACTGGACCATGCTTGCTACATCTTCGGTCGGGCACTACCATCGTTGCCCACTACCTGGATGGCGGTATTATGGTCCGTCCCTCCGCTTTGCTTCAGTTTGCCTCCCAAGTCCCAGGCAATGGGGAGTCAGGGACCTGTTCAAGTACAAGTATGACTTTGTACCGCCATTATGACCGGCTAGATCTTCCGGCGCATCTCTCTGGCAAGTTGATGATGATTAGTAACGTGAATGCACTGGACCGAAGCATCCTTTTCAAAAATTTAGTCATTAATTCATTATACGATCTCAATCTATCAGGTATCTCTCTATTGTATCCCAACGCCAGCCTATTCCCTTGAACACCATGACAAATAAACATTATAACTATGACTAGGCTATAATCCGAAACTTAAGACACAGCGGCTGCTCCAACGATGGTATCCAAAGCCGAGCTTTGCGTCTCAAGTGTCACCACTGAGGAAGGTCCGCTCCAAACCAAGCCTAACTGGTTATTCACTATCAAACGAATTAGTACGGATCTTTGCTGGATGCTTTGGGTGTAGAAACCTTGATCATCCGCCCAAATGGCATTTGCATTCTTCTGCAAGAAGCTCTGATACAATGTCTTGGTAGCCGACGGCAAAATACTCCCCCTGTTGTACAGAAACTGAATGTTTCGGCCAAAGATCCCTTTGAATTGCTGGAGATCGGAATCGCATCCGCCAGTCGATTCGCACGCTTCATGTAAGATGCCATTTGCATCTGTCATACGGCTGATCGTGGTTGTTGCGAGAGTGTTGGCTAGCTCGATATAGCTATCGTCTCCACTTGCCCATGATAGCTCCACCAGGCCGCTGAGTATTATTCCTTGGTTGTAGCTGAAAGTTGGGCCATTGTTGTTAACACAGTTATTAGCTATGTCGAGACCGTCATTGATTTGATTTTCGGAGTTGATCAGCCCTGAGTTTATGAACCAAGTGGTCGCCTTGACAGCTTCATTGTAGTAATAAGCCGGAGATGGGAAGCTGGGTCTACGGTTGGCTAGCTTTGCCGCAGCAGTAATATAGAGCGCATTTGCCACGGCGTTTACTGAGGTATGTGCTTTGTCCCACCTGGAAAGCAGTGTTAGTCATGTGGTACGTGTCGGAAACGGGAAGAGGAGCTCACCAAAGACCGCCTTTGCATGCTGCTGGAGTTGTGCCCCATGCATTCTTTGAGTCTTCAAACAACGTTGCTGCCGTATCGAGATATGTCGCATCGCCCGTGACATCGTATACTTTGATCCAAGCAAGAACCCACCAGAGCTCATCGTCGTAAAACCCGTCGATGAAGCCTGCGAAACCCGGATTGGCGGGAGCTTGCCTCAGTGTCATCGGGAAGACTATGTTTGTCGTCGCTCTGGCTTTCTCGGGGAAGTATTCCTGGAAGTCCGCGAGCAAGGTGAGAGCGTTTGCGCTGTTCCACCATGCGTTTGACCAGAGACCTGTCGATGCCGAATAATAGGTCTGCATCTGATCTATACCTGCTGCTGCATAAGCGACATAGTCGATCGCAGTCGCTCGTCGATTTAATAAGGAAGGTGTTGGGTGGGAATGTGCCGATTGGTGATTATGGTGTGGGAGGGCGCAAGAGACATTAAATGTGAATAAGACTGCAAGGATGCGAATTGCTGTTGAGCGTAACATTATGAAGAGGACAAAAATGAGCGTGGGCAAAAATGAGTGTGGTTAGATCTAAGTTGAGTTCAATGTTTCTCTGAAAATGGACATTCTCACAGTTATGTATTGGAAATTCAATCTCTATGGCATTATGATCCCGGGATCAGGGACCTCGACCATTCGACAAAGTACTGGGTTGATTGCTGTTTGAGAAGTAGATCTTGTCCAAGCCCTCAATTGGCCAACTGCTAGCATATTGTTTGGTTTCGCATTGTTGTAGAGGGAAAAGCCTCTTGCTAGCGAGAAGACAAACAGTCCAAGCTGAAAAAGGTTCCCTGAAAAAGGGTCCCTGCAAGGAATAATGCATGACTGTTCATCTCAAAACGCTTTCATGTGGATTGTGGCGGAGCCAACCTCTTGGATGTCTGCTCTCCATTGGGAATCTCCAGGGTTCCGTTGCTGGATATCAAGATCCTTAATCTTCAGGACGCGCCCGAACGGGGATAAAGGGAGATCTACGTGTTTCTGCATGGACCGCCACGCCTGTGCTTTAAGCATGATTTAAACCATGATCCAAGTCATTGTAGTCACAAAACCTTGACCTATAGTGACATGTACAACATAGGACCCCTACTTTCCTACCTAAAAGGCCTTTGACTTTCTTTGTCTTCATATCAGCTGGTTTTCTGGAGGTCAAAACTCTTACGTGGACCCATAGGACCCGTAGGACCCGTAGGACTCCTATCAGAGATCTAGACTTACGCATGAAAGTCTGGCTACGTCGGGGTAGATGAAACACCTATCGGAGAATTTTGATATTCCAGTGGGTTGCATCAGATGTGCACGGCCCCGATGGTATTCGGTGTTTCACATACCTGGCAATTCGGATTCTGAATCAAGGAGTTACGATTTTAGACTGAATGACTGACTTACTACTCATTGAGAATACGAAAAGTAGGCGCCCCTTCAATGAAGATATACTTTCGTGTAAAGAGCGGTGAAGATACCGATTCACTTTCTTTAAGGTTGGTATTACTCAGTCGTTAGTGCGCGCTCGCCTAAACTTGCAGCATCAAGCACAGTCGCTGCCACCAAGATCTTTAATCCCACTCTCCATCACAGTGCTTTGTTTCCCTTCGTCCCTCTCACCAGTCACAAGAATTTCTTCCGTCAAAACCATACTTCCAAAGCAAAGTTACCCTTTTGAGAATACCATTTCAACAAGCGTGCCCTGATCAGATTCAGATTCTGAAGCGTGACTCAACGCATGCACAATGACCACAATGACGGGCAAGACTATGGCAATAATTGGTTGTGGTAAGAAAGTACATTGATGAGGTTATTGAACGGTACTGAACTCGGTTTCTAGGAACCATGGGTAGTGCAATCTTATCAGGCGTGCTTGAATCAACAGCGAAATCACAATTGGCTGGAGAGAAGCCAAGGATAGAGCACTTCATCGCAACTGTTCAAAGTCCAGGCTCAGCGCAAGGATTGCGAGACAGGTTTTCCAAGTACGGCGAATCATTGCAAGTCTTGCAGGCAGACAACGTGTCCGCGATGCGCAAGGCTGACATTGTCATGCTGGCGTGCAAACCTTATATGGCGGACACTGTCCTCAAAGCCGACGGCGTACGTGAAGCTCTAGAGGGAAAGTTGGTCATTAGTGTACTTGTGGGATCGCCCCCGGAGAAGTTGTCGGCTGCAATTTATCACGCTGGCCCGAGACGAAAAGACGAGGCCGTGTTCTACATCAAGAGAGTGATGCTGAATATTGCCGCCAATTTGGGGCAGTCTCTCTCAGTCATCGAGACGACTTCCATGCCAGATGAGTTTGAGGATATATCGGACTGGATCTTTCAACAAGTTGGCAAGACCGCACCTGTTGCCCCGGAGCTGTTTGATGTTGGAGGTGTCATGGCTGGAGTATCAGGTGCATTGTTCACGGTTGCTTTTGATGGTATTCTAGATGGGGCCGTGAGGCAAGGTTTGAAGCGCGCGGATGCAATGAAGATGCTGACACAGTCTATGTTTTCCACTGCTGCCTTGCTAGAAAGTGGTGAACATCCTGCTGTGTTGAGGGAGAAGTGTTCCAGTCCGCGAGGAACCACGATTGAGGGGTTGTTATCTTTGGAGGAGGACAGAGTTAGACATGCTTATAGCAAGGCTGTAATCGCTAGTGTCAAACGGAGTGAGGAGATTGGGAAGTAGGAGCGGGTGTAGAGTAGAGCAAAGCGTTGTTATATATCCGCGAAATTCTCACGAATGCCAGGATAGGCATATATGCAAATCCATCAATGGTTTTAAGAAAGATGTGAGCGTGACTTGGAGTTCTGGTACCTCCGTATGTGTAAATAGTTGCTATGTGAATTCAGGATGTGAATTCAGGATGCGGGGTATTCCCGTCAAAAGCCGACTCGGGGATTGAACTGTCTAGCCCGCAAAGCATCAAACGATTCAACGAATGATATGCCAAAGAAGCAGTTCAAAAATGTGAAAACCGACAGTCCCCGAGGTCCCAGACGGCTGGGATGATTGATGGAGGTTCTCCCAGCGACCCCGCGAATGGTGTTGTGGTGGGGTTTCTTTATATACCCATATTTCTTCTACACTTCTCAACTTTGTGCTTTCTCCGATATCATTACCATTGAGACTCATCTTTCATCTTAGATGTTACTTAAGTCTTTGCTTTATACCCACAATTGTTCAAATCAAGTGTGAAAGCCATGTCGAAGCCAGCAGTGTTGTTGATTGGCAAACTTACACACGTGGAGAAAGAATGGGAAGATTGTGCAACTTTTGCAGAACTGAAGGTTGGTCTTTTCGAACTTCAGAAGGAACTATGCTGACTGTAGGAAGACATACTCTGGATCTACTAGAGCAGAATTCCTAGACGAATGCGAGAAGGGGACGTACGATGGGGTTGTCGCGCTGTATAGGAGCAATGAATCAACATCGGTGAGAAGGTTACTTGACGGTCTCATAGTACCTCTACTTACAACAAGATAGATCACAGGTCCCTTTGACGCTGAACTCGTGGCAAAGCTTCCCGCATCTTTGAAGTACATCTGCCACAATGGCGCAGGATACGACAACATCGACGTAGATTCTTGTTCATCCCGAGGTCAAATATCCGAGTCCCTGGCTTGAGGGTTGCTGCCTGGAATGAACTAACATTTTTATTCAGGTATTCAAATATCCAGTACTCCCGTAGCCGTCAACTCAGCTACCGCCGACATAGCCATGTTCCTCATGCTGGGAGCACTGCGCAGAATCCATATTCCCTACTCGTCTATTCGAGAGTCAAAATGGCGAGGTCCAACCCCGCAGCTCGGCCACGATCCACAGAACAAAACATTGGGAATATTGGGTATGGGAGGGATAGGCAGAGAGGTGGCAGCTCGCGGTCGTGCATTCGGTATGGAGATTCAGTACTACAATCGCAGTCGCCTGTCCGAGGACTTGGAGAAGGGCGCGAAGTATGTGACTTTCGAAGAATTGATTCGGACGAGTGACATCTTGAGTCTGAATTGTAGTTTGAGGAAGGAAACTGTTGGGATTATCGGCAAGGAGGAGTTTGATATGATGAAGCAAGGAGTAGTACTTATCAACACGGCTAGAGGGAAGCTGGTTGATGAAGGAGCGCTTGTGGCAGCTCTTGATTCTGGTAAAGTCTTTAGCGCTGGGCTTGATGTTTACGAGGAAGAGCCAAAAGTTCACGAGGGTCTCTTGAGCAACCCGAATGTTGTACTATTACCGCATATTGGAACGGCGACGGTAGAAACCCAGGTAAGATAGAGTTGCGATCAATAACTAATAGCCGCTGACGCAGTTCTGCAGAGAAACATGGAGTTGCTCGTGTTGGAGAATATGGAGAAAGCCGTAACGAAAGGGGAACTGGTGACACCGATACCCGAGCAAGCCCAGTCAGGTACCGTCAAGCTGTAAAGAACCTAGGGGGTTGCCCTGTGGATTTGGGAATTGGAGGTTTTGGATTGAAATACCTGGGTTGATGATGTGAAATATGTTCCCCATAAATTATATCCCGAAGCAGTACCGAGTATAGCACGTGATTACGGTAGCATAAATGCTCCGCTCCGCTCCACAAAACCTTGACGCCCCGGCTTTGCTATATACTTTTCATTGGAGAACTTTCACTTGGCACAACTTTGTATCTTCCTTGTTAAGCTGATTGCATGGCTTCGTCTCAACCAAGCAACCCCAAGAATGGAAACCAATGCATAGAGTGAGTATATATAGACAGGCTATGCTTTCCAAAGATTATATCCATTGCCGCCCTGGAACAGATTTTAGATTCATCACACTTAGTGATAACGTCTGTCGTCTCAGAATAACCTTATACTTCTACACGCATTGCCGACGGTTCCAACCGAAGGCGATCGACTGGTTCCTGCGAGCCCTATTCGCGACGAAGGATTCTGTGCCGCGGGAACATCGAGCCTCGAATCGAAGCTAGTTTCACAGGGCTGTGCTAATAAATCTTTCTGGGGTGACATCAGAACCCGAGGTTATAAAAAGAAATATATATATATATTCATGAATGCAGCAAGGTCTGTTTAAAGTATCGGTATCATGGTAAGATCAATCTTAAATGATACTATACCTTCTACGTCGGTCTATTCCTCTTTCAAGTATCATCTGAAATAGTGCATTCTAGAAGCAAATCAAAACAATGAAGCTCCTTTTCTCACGTACAATATAATCTTTACTCCGATATAAGGTGATTTCTGAGGTACCAGATCTGGCACGGCTTATCTCGAATATTAGCTTATCAGATGTAGCATTTTACAATCAAGACGTTGGTCTTGATATAGAATGCAAGATTTGTATGCTTGTAAAGAAGCCTTGCGTTGGAAGTGGAGATATGATGAGTGAGAACGAGTAGGCTGTCTCTTTGATTTAATATACACGAATCTAGGCCCGGAAAGATTTCCTATTCCTCACGCTCCATGTCAGCATATACATCATCTATTAGCACAGTCAGAAAATTCCAAAGGATCTCAAAAACCCAACGCTGAAATGATACGTTACGAAGGTGATAAGCATGGAAGGAACAGGCATAGAACTATTCTTATCGCCCTCACCTGCATCATCCCCTGTCCTTCCACGAATACTCTACTGCACAACTATGTAGTTCGTTGGTCCGTGTTTTATATTTCATACCTACTACTAGACTGTCTTCTCCACAAAGTCTAGACGTCTCCGCAGTGTATCCACAGCTTGTAAAAACCTTATTCCGGCTTGATGAGCTGCACGGAGCGCTTTACAGAATGGCAATCGCTTATCGCGTAGCCCCCTATTCAGCCGAGAACAACCTTGTAATCGCTTTCGCCCCTATGTCTTACCCTCCTCATCCTGCGACTCCAACCACAATCCCAACCACAAGACGACTTTCCACGACTTGCAGGAATCCCTTCCTTCGCAATAACTTTGAAACATGGCCCCAAGGAGCACAGTTGCACTGTTAGAATCCAGAACAGGCAGCGCTGCGATTGGGTTTGTGCATGTGCATCGTTTGGAATCATTTCTGCAGTCTTTTATAGTTAGTATCTTTATCTGTTGGCTGAATATGAGACAACAAGGTGTTTCTCACACGTACCAAGTCGCTCATATCGGAATCGTTTTCGAGGAGTGACTTTCAGCCTGTTCCAAACTTGAGCCGCAGACCACGTTTGAAGGATCATCGCCAGCCAAGGGCATCGATCCTTCTGCGGCGTCAGGAGAGCCTTCTTGCAGTACATTGTTGGCTTCCAGTGTCGCAGCGCAGACCCAAAGTCAAGTATGACCATTCACAAAGTAGCAATTGCTGACTTGGGAAATTGGCTCTCGCTGTCTGATGAATTCATCTGACGTGGACATTATAATTATGCGTCAGCCCATCCTAGTGGGCGGATGCCCATTGTCTTGTCATCTTTCCATTTTTTCCATACTGTCTTTTGCGTTGCAACGATTCCTAAGGAGTTGACGACTGTCATTTTTGTATTGTCTTTCTTTCAATCTTCGATCGGCTTCTCAACATCTGTCCACCTTGCAGATACTTGACGTTGACATGCTACAAGCTTTGGCATATGTTGGGACTCAAGGCTTGTGATAGGTGTAGGTCTTTTGATCCGCGACCCATCATCTTGAACTTGTAGCTTTATCATTTTCGTTATTTTGGTTGGAAGGATGGCGAAAGCGCTTGGGATACTGTTGTTGTTCGCTCGGGTGTCGCTGCAGCAGAAAGATCCGTTACGTGATTTTTGCCGGCGGTTTGGACATCAAAGTTGTGTTGTAGACACCAAGTTATATATTGACGGAGGACAAGTGAACTGGACCCCGGTATGTCTTCACCCAGTCTCTTCCGACCTTATACCTTCATAATATCATACTGACGTAAACATTCAGATAACTGCGGACAGGCAAAATTATACTAGTAAGGCGTCCCTGAGGCCTGCGGTTGGGTGCATCTGATTTCATCTAGATACTTGGGAATCGTACCACGATCTAACCACCAGCCCCGCGGGGGTCGGCGTTCCTCAATTGCATGCCAATTTGTCGAAGAACTCTACGATCCCTGATGTATCTGGAGCCGTGTTGTGGCCTGACGCGGTGAACAAGAGGTTCTATCTCTTTGGTGGAGACAATTATCAGGATTCCCCTAGTGTCGCAAACCTGTACTCTTACGACATTCTCTACGACAAATGGGATTCTTTCGGCACTCCCTCTCAAGGTATACAGAGTGTTTCTTGGGGGGCTAGCGTCGGAATCTCAGATATCGGGCAAGGCTATATCCTTGGTGGATTGCTTTCAAATTATTCTGTTCCCGGATGGAATGGATCACCTTTTGCGACGAACTCCCTTCTATCCTACGATATGGACAAACAGGCATGGTCGAATAATACCGGGCCTTCTGATAATGTCGCAAGAGCTGAGGGAGTCATGGTTTACGTGCCAGCATCCGATAGTGGAATGCTGATCCAATTTGGAGGCGTGACAGTTGACGTTAATGGAACAACCGATGCCTCTCCAATGGAGAAAATCAATGTTTATGATGTGAAGAGTGGTAAATGGTATACCCAAACAGCTAGTGGAAGTGTTCCCCCAACCAGAAGGAGGTTCTGCGCTGGTGCGGCCTGGGCACCCGATCACTCAAGCTATAACATGTAAGTATATCTGCTTTAATATCTTTATTGCTAACCTATTGCTAGTTACATTTACGGAGGGTTGGGATTCGGAGCTAACGGGCCCGGGTTCGATGATGTCTGGATCCTGTCGCTCCCTTCTTTCAAATGGATTCCATTTTACGACGGGGGCACATCAGGATTTCCTCACCACTCACTCACATGTAATGTGTAAGTTTAACTATCAAGTTCACGCTTTTTAAACTTTGCTAATATTCTATTTAGAGTCGGTGGACAAATGCTTGTTACGGGTGGAACCTTTCCCCTTTCTGATGCATGCGACAGCTCTGTTACCTGGGGCATGCACTCTCTCGACATGGGCAAGGTATCTGGAAGACAGTGGAATCCTTACAGTGTTAATATTACGGAATATGTTGTACCACCCGAGGTCATTTCTATTGTTGGTGGTTTGTAAGTTATAGTGATTATTCCATGGATTCAGCTGACGGTCTTAGATCAACTGGAGGCGCCACAGCTACAGCGCCAGTAAATGGGTTTGACAACAATGACTTGGGAGTGTATTTCACCCAAAAGGCATCCATTGCATCTCGCACCGCTTCCAGAGCCATCCCGGTAGCGACACAAAGTGCCATACCACCTGCAAAATCGTCAAGTTCCGTGAAGATAACTGGGGCTGCAGTTGCTGGAATTGCGGTCGGAGGGGGTCTTTTCCTCATCACTCTCATACTTGGTGCGTGCTTTCTCCTTCGCCGTAAGCGGAGCAAGCCAATGCCACCAGCTATTACGATCCCCGATTCGTCCAAACCTCCGTATCCTACTCCGTACTCTGTACCTTTCAGCCCTCAAAGCCAGTATTCTCAGCCCTATTCTCATGACGGGATGTTTAAGCCTGGGCTGCATCACCAATTACCAACTACACCCGAGCCCGTAGAATTGTACGGCAGCGATTATCTTCGGAAAGGGCAAACGGAAGGTGATGGGTTAGATTTATCCAAGCCACATCCGCCATACCCCCGTCGAACTCCTGGATCTCTCAAATCCTCATATTCGGATGCGGGTACACACTTTAGCCGCTCAAATACCGTTGGATCGAATACATTTGCTATTTCCCCGGCAACACCTGTCTACCACAATCTGGAACGGAGTCCACCGCCTATGCCCCCTCTAAATCACTTTTGAATCTAGGGCCTTGTTTTTGTTTGAAGGATACACAACTAGTACGTTGGAATGGAGTCACATGTTTTATATCCGGCATGATTTTTATACCCTACCGGTAGCCTCGGCGTAAAGTAATGTGCAATGATGGGAGCCTCTCTTATATTAGGTTCATGTCAGTTATCTTGACGACTTGACCTCTTTGTATAATATTTACTAGAAAACTTATTCTATCGGAGAGAAAAGAGTTTGACAAGCGATAAGTCGATCAAGTGAAAGATATGCTTTCCATATCAACTATGAGGAACATGTGAATATCCTCGCTATGTCTATTTCGACATTATGTGGTTCACACATCCTGATTGGATTGACTCTAGCTCAGCTGCAATACTTTCCCAAACAACCTTCTGCGAAGCTTTATCATCCTTTATCCAGTTGGGAACTTGGCTAGTATTTTGTTAGTAACAAGTTATAGGAACTAAAGAATGGTTCAACTCACTCAGATATCTCGCAAGATTGGAGGAGAGCGCCATGGCTTTCTTTGCCTGCAATCGCCCCATGTAGAAGCGTCCGACTCCCAACCTCAGGCGTCCTCCCTACTTTGGCCTGCATCTCAAGGATATGCTGACGGAGAGGAGGAGGTGCATCCTTGCTCAATTCAGTGTTGCACAAACCCGGATCAACGAGATTAACGACAACTCCAGTATGCGATACAGGGATTAGAGTTGCAAGATAATAAACTCCAAAGATCTCCAGGAGTTTGCTCAAAGGGTATCTAAAATCGTGTTAGTAACAGTAGAAAGTGAACCAATTCTAACAAGGTCAAGGGAACATACGTTTTCATTGCTGGCAAGTCTTCGCGCTCAATTCCCACCAACGGATCATCTTTGATAGTATTCCAGTCCGCTTCCATGGCGAAACTTGCTCCACTCGAAACGATGGCGAGATGGGGTAAGATACCAAATTTCTTCGCACTCTCACTCATCTTCGGCAGCAGCAGCACAGCCAAGAGAAGCGTACTCAATACATTGACCGTGATATTGATCAAATGTCCCTCAGCCAGAACCCTTGTGCCTGCAGCGACACCGGCATTCTCAATCAACGCATCGATGCGGTCCAGTTCTGTGATAGCCTTCTTTGCAAAGGATTTGACGGAGTCGTAACTTGCTAGATCGAGTTCCCATACTTCGGCGATGTTGGATGTTCCTGTTGCCGCTTCGATCTCGGCTTTGGCTTTTGCGCCCAGGGTGATATTGCGGACGGCAAGGACTACTTTGGAAGCACCGAGGGATACTAGGTGTTTCGCTGCTTCGTATCCCAGGCCGGTGTTGGCACCTGTTACAATGTAGGTACCGCCTGTGCATGTCTCTTTCGTGACACAGAGGGGGAGGTTTGCGGACTGGATGATTTGGTCGGTCATGATGGCCGTTTTTAGAAAAAGTTCTTTGGAAAAGTATTGATGAGATATGATAGACTATGAAAGAGTGCTCTCTTCTGTTCTTGGAGACGGAAGTACGCTTTTATATCATCTGAGAAGAGGTGATACGCCTCGAATATTCTTTCTGGAAGTTAAGGTATGTCCTATTCTTACTTGAATATGTCCAGATCGTGAAAGTCAGCCAATCAGAGACTGGTTTCCTAAAGCGGAAAAGTGTCGCGGCAGGCGAATTCCTTCCTAGCTTCCAAGATTTCTAGATCATAAGGATATGGTAACTTGTGATTGGACACGGAATTAGGGTTTCAGCCCGAGTGGATCTCCTATATGCCCCGCGAAGCACGGAGATAGTATCATATATCCTACTTCCATATTCATATTTCATAGTCTGCCCGTTTATAGTATCTGGATTAGGAAACCACTCTCCTATTAGCTGTATGAATGTAGCCTATCTTCGTATTAATTGCGGCTTGAACCTTATTGTGATTAGAAATTAAATGAAAGCTGTAATTATTATCCTGCCTGGTTTCCATCTACCTTGCTCCCTACAACTTTGCTTCTTTGTTCGCCTTAATCTGAACCCACCTGATATATACGGCAAAAGTCTCCATTTTCTGAGGCTTTTCGCTTATCTCTGCACCCTTCTCCACGGATCTGGACAGAAAGTGACGTACCAACTCTACTGTATGTCTTTTCCACAGTAGAATTAATGTGATGTGTCAATCATTGCGGGGACAGTCAAAATCGATAGAGCATGCGAGTTTATTCTGAAGGGACTGCTATAAATTTGTAGCAGCAAGTTGATTTATACCAGAGCGCTTGGCCAACCTTGCTGTGAAGTGCATCAACCCATGGAAACCTTGCAAGCTTTTCAGCTACATCTTCCCAGGTACAAAGGCCTAGGACGTGTATTGTATGTGCGGTCTTCGGAATGAGCCATATATCATCCGCTTGTTTGAATATCGAGGCAGCTCCGATGAAGAGGATCCAAAGTAGCACTTCTTGACTCTCCGGGGTATCATTGAACTCGCCTTGAGCAGCTGACCTAGCCAATTCAGATAGGAGTGGGGCGTCTGCGATCTTGCGATCAATTCCTCCCAAGAATGTCATGATAAATGCCCCTAGACCTAGATGCAGAGCATTCTCGAGACAACTGGTAAGACAGGGTCGGCCCAGAGGGCTAATATGAATGAAACGATATCCGAGCAGGAGGATGATATCATGGAATGCATAGAATTTCAGCTTCGGTCGCTGCTCAGCGCTGGAATCGTTTAGATGCCAGGCAAAATCCGTGATATCAATCAAAAGGTCTAGTAGTTCCGCACTAAACTGTACATCGCCCTGACAGCGGAATATTCGTGGAATCTTTTGCCTATCGTGTTTCGTACTCTTGGGAATTCCAGATATGCTAGTGATACCGAGTATGACATCCGCGATACTAAACTGCGTCGCGGAGCCCAGCTGGATAGAATACTCAAGATCGGCCCTATCAGAGGTATTAGCAATACTTTAGACCTGAGTATGGATTGTCTTACCTAAATATCTTTTGAGTTATACCAGGTTTACTATGTGCGAGCTTAGAGATGCCGCCTCGTAACTCAATCATCCGCTGAAGCCCTTGAATATGGGCGAGACTATTATAGTAATTTCCTCTTAGGCGATCATATTGCGTCAAAGCTACTACGACCGCAATATTTGTATCAGAAACTGCATCCTGTCCGGATAGTCTTTCATTGATCAGGCGTAGCGTGCGTGATTGATGATGTATTGCCTCCGTGGGATCCTCTTGCTTCATGACAAGCTTGTTGAGAGCGACAAGAGATACGGCCAGGGCGCAGTGAAAGTCTGTCAATGTTAATTTAGTGCTAAAGCGATATATGAAGAAAAGGAGGTATTGCATACAGGCTTCATCCTGAAACATGAGCTGGACCCATATCGTGGTACGGCATTCAGTAGCATCAATGGCATAGGTCAGCTCGGGGGCGTGTAGTGGCCCGCTGAACAAGGAAAAAGCTATACTTGATTAGCAATGATAAAAGTCGATGCAGAATGCTGCATATTGAAGTTCATACCCCTTTGGAGAAGACCCTTTGATGCAGGCATTACATGTTCTGGAAATGTAAAGACGGACAGCCCATCGCCAACCTGGCGTTCAATTTCAGGAACCACATCTTGCTTGTTCTCCAAGTCATGTGCAACCTTTTCGGCTTTGAGGATAAGGGCTATAGGGGCCTTGACTCTCAATTCGTTCATTCGTTTTCTCGATGGTCGTACGATTGTTTTCCCGACATTCCTCCCAATGGCTACGTGACTGCGAATCCGGCTTCTTGCGACACGATCGATGGAAGCATTGTTATTAACAAATTCGAAGGGCATGTTTGCACTGGTAGAAGCAGGACATAATCTTGATTGGGATTGTATTTGGCTTGCTCATACTTCCCGTCGTGATTTTAGCTAATAATTTGGAAAACCGGAGTTAACGGTGTTATCGAAATTAATGAATAAATATCAAGCATCCTCATATTACAAGACTTAATCCTTCAATTAATTGGAACCCTTATTTTGAAAGATAGCTATAGTATTTCAAGCATGATTATCTTTTGATAAATCATTTCTCAAGTAGGATAACAGGCAACCCTAACCTCAATCGCGTCTGATATGCCTCGAACTTCCACTTTTTGAATATCTTAGGACGCTTCTCTCTTCTCTGCTGTTTTCTCTTACCCTCAAAACAATCATGGCATCTAAGGTCATTCAGTTCTTTGGCCAAGTCCCATTCTTGACAAACTTCCCCATTGTGGATGACTCGAATATTCCCAATTCGTTCAAAGATAATGGCCCCATACGCAGCATAGGGATAGTTCATCCTTATTAGATTTCCAAGATGAGATATAATATAACCGGTCAGGTACTTCGAATCTACCGATATATATCGCTTGCCCCAACCTATATTCTCGTCGCGATCGTCTGTTTTCTCGACCTCCAAATCCAGGTTCCTAATGCAAATGGGTCCATCTGCTCCTTTACCTGGGTTCACAACTGGCCCAACTTTCAAGAACCTAGACAGCAAACCGTATAAGGCCCAAGTGAGTGGGGGTCCACCATATCCCATTCGGAATCCCTCCTTCTTCGTTCCAGTGGGATCAATGCGGAATGTTGCATGTACGCGGTCCACGGTACTTGCGAGATCTGGGACGGATAACCAAGTTGGCCAGAGTTCATCAAAACGAACAAGCATAACATCCAAGACGTATTGCCTGGCCGTCGGAAGCATGTCGATTGCGGCAAGCGTCTCGTTGTGGAATTGGCGGTTGACCAGGAGGGTTGGGATAGTATCAATGCGACTGGATTGTGAGGGATATCTGACATGCAAGCCGTGATGATAACGTGATCCGTCTTGCAATGCAGGGAGTTGCACTCGATCGCCAGCTTCAAGATGAGTTCTTGGAGCTCTTGCAGGCGTAGAGATAACGAGCATGAGAATTTGATCGCGAAGCTCGCGGGGAAGCTGGAAGAAGGACATGGTAGAACGTGGGAATCCGTGAGGGGATGGGACGTGGAGGGATGAATAGAAAATTGGGATGGGAGTGAGAGAAGGGTGCTTTTGTTGTAAGCTAATATTAGGCCTTGTGCCTCTAAACTCCAAGTCCGTGACTCACACCGACACCTTTCTGGACATACTATAAGCAGACCAGAGGGTGCGAAAAGTGGTTATCTCATACCTATGTTTTTGACGGCCTTCTATACTAAAAGTCGGTACCTGAAGAAGCCTCGCGGTGGTCCACTAATGTACCTTACGGGCCCAAGCGAGTTCTGAGATTGAGGTTGCAGTGTCCACACGCTAATATGGTGTGAAGAGAAGTTTTAGTAGTCCCACCGTGTCACACGTTGAAAGTGGGTAGCGCTAAGCATAGTGGCTATAGTCCTCACACCCTCACACGGTGACCACACGGTGAATCAGAAAGGCACTGGGCCCGTAAGGTAGTCATAGTGGATAGAGAGCGGCACTTTATTATCGTTCACGTGGATTTAAATGTCCCACGCTGCCTGGCACATTATAAATGAAGTATCCGAAGAATCCTCTTCAGACGTATCCTCATCCACCAAGTCATCGTCCTGTAGATCATCCAGGCTCGGAATGTCTCCAAGGTCACCTCTCAACTGACGTACTCCCTGGAAGAACTCGCGGAGTCTGCCTTGAGGTAGGGCTTGGATATCCCGCCTGAATTTATTGGAAAGTTCCGACCAGCGTTCTGTTGCGGTTTCAAGTGATGGAAGAAATCCAACAAATGGTTCATCTCCTTCGTCTGCCTCCTCAGGATCCACCCCATTCAACTCAGCAAGGAATTCCAAGACCGAAGTCTGGAGAACAGTTAGACGGGCCTTCTATTCTTTGGCATTTCCAGTCTGGCTTGCAAGCCGACTCAACTCCTGACTCTGGCTCTGAATGTCACCAATGCGTGCGCTTAAGGTAAGGAGGGTGGTAGCGACGCCGTTCATATTCGTAGCTGCCTGGCGGGTCATGGTAAGGAACGTATTGCGTTGTTGTTGCAAGTGGCCGGCTCGCCGATTTGCTGCATCGCGGTCTTCATAGGCTTGATCGCGCTCACCGCGAAGTCTCGAGATAGTTCGTTCGTCTGCTGACATCTTCGTATCCGCCTCATATGTAGGAGCTGAAGGAGAAGAGTGAAGCTTGCCTTCGGGAAGGGTGACGGGTGGGGTGACTGCCTTGCGCTACTTGTTGTCCTTTATGGCTCCAGGACTAGGCAATGGTAGTTTGTCGTTGGCCGCAGCCTCATTGGCGCCCTTTCGAGCCTTGGCGCCCTTGGAGGTTCGAAGAATGTTCACCAGATCGGTGATTGTCTGCTCTTTCTTGATGACTGGCGGCTCTTTCTCTTTCTCGGCCTCCATCTCGGCCTCCTTCGCAGCCTTCTCGGCAGGGTTTCATCTCGGCAGCCTTTCATCTCGGCAGCCTTTCTTCTCGGCCTTGGTCGGCTTCTTACTGTTGCCAGCTGCCTGGCTGCCGTTGTCGTCGTTGTTGGCGGTAGAAAGTGTGGCCCGCAATGCGTCATCCTTTCGCGTCCGCTTCGACTCAAAGAGTTGGTAGTATGTACCCTGGTCGTGGAAAATTGCTTGCTGGAAGGGACTAGTATTGGTGAGCGTGGCCGTTTCATAAGTGAATTTCTCCTCGTTCAACTTCAGCTCCCCACAAAGCTTTCGCTCATTGATCTCAATTAGTGTCCCATCTTCTGCCAACGCAGCAGATCCCCTTCCTTTTCTTCGTCTCAGTGGTGCTCCAGCCGCGTCAAAATCGGCACCCCACGAAAATGCTCGAATGACCTGCGGCACCTTCATACTAATAATGAAGCATAAGGCCCGATCACTCAGATACACAAACTTTGGAATGTCTGCCCTCTCTTTTGGTGAATCCGTTGGGTCCCACAAGCGAACTGCAATGTTCAAGTTCACGAAGCATGGCTTGACGCGTACCTTCTACCACGTCGGTTGAAGGAGAGCTGCCTTGTGAATCGCTCTCGAGCGGTAGCGCCCGTGGGAGTCGTATCTGGCGCGACATGATGTGATGTTCGATGAGTTGCGGTCTGAGACTCGTGCGCGCTGATATTCTCTATCTCGCCTGGATATTTCGAACCGAAGGCACACTATGGGAATGAAGGGTTGAGATGTGGAGTTGAGGTGGTTGTAGAAAGTGTGTGGAGTAGCAACAGCCAGCTAGGTAGGTATATCCTTGTACTCGTGAAGGCCTGAGGCCCCACACACACCCCGCACCCCGCCCCGCCCCGCCCCGCACACCGCGGAAAGGGGTGGGCTTCATCAATTGCCCCTTCAATCATTTAAAATCTCTCAGTCACAGCAGAGGCGAACTCCTCAATATCACACGACCACCACGGCCCCCCTATACACAGACAGGATGAAGCGAATGTACCACTGGTGCACTTCAGGGAGGAACAATTTGGCACATAAGGAATCCGGATAACAGCAATAATCAAATAGGCATTGAATGTAGGCACATTACCTACAAATACTAACAGGTAGTGAATTGCTGTCATTGCTTATCAGTAACTGACAAACTAACCTCCATCTCCTGACTTCTGTGCATCCACAGAGATGTCCTAAACACTAGCATTCTCGGTTTCGTCGGATAGTGTCACGCAATGAATGATTCATAGGTGTAGGGTGTCTGGATTGAAGTGGAGTGGAGTGGAAGTTATAAGCTGTACTCGAGTAATTGGAGAGTGAAGAAGCACCAGAAGCCAGTTGTATATACACGAGAAGAGGGTTACGAGGTCGTCCACGTGACTAGAACCCCGAACAGCGCCTCAACCCCACCGCACTTGCATTCAGAAGCATCAATTAAAGTGAATCGTTATCAAATGCAATCGATTTGACTGCAGAGTCTTATGCTACTAGCGCCACACGTGACAGCCGACACTCAATTTCAACGACATTAACATTCTTTCTCGGAGTTTTCTAGTTCTGATAACGCCTCAGCTAATCTATCGACGCTTCGATGCATATAGAATGCCTTTATCGACACCGGTACTGTCCTTCCAGCCATCGCCGAGATTCGTCGACCGTACAAACGTTCGATCAGGCTGAGGCTCAGAGCTCGCATATTCGTCGATAAACGTTGGTAACAGCCTCCGGCCGCAGTTTGGGGGAATATTCTTGATAAACTGGGGGAATATTCTGATATCTGGCTTCCATTGTAGGTCTGAATCTGTGTACCTAGTGAATTACTGAGCCGTGAATGAACTCGAGGTATATACAGCTAAGAATATCCAACCACTTATAGTCTATCTTGTTGCCCACAGCATTATTCATTTTTAGACCCTAGTATTACAAAGCATTCACTCGTTCTTACGAAATAGATATTCGATTTCCCAAGCAGGAGATCTGCACGTATCCTAGTATGAGATACCGTATTAGTGGTTCGTCCGAAGGCATATGTATCACATGTTCACATACACCGGCGCTCCTGTGCCTTGGCCTACACGCCTCCGGGTTCATAACCCGTCGGGCTCATAACCTTTTCGACACCTGTCACATGATCAATTTCCTTGGAAAACTCACTTACTGTACAAATATCTCTTTCGAACGGAGGAAGGAGAACATTGGCTGGATGGGCACTTGCCCGGCGCCTATATGGCTGAATTTTAGCTCCTGGGTTTGGTGTATACACTTGTAAATTACCTAGCTAGTCACGCCCCAATGCCCCCTGGGAGGCTTGGAGGAAGCCTACGGCTTCTCTCCCTCGGCGTAAAACAATACAAACAAACAAACAAATATCACATGTTCGAAAATGAAAATGAGAAACTTTCGAGCTCTTGCTATTGGGTGAGATAACAACACGTTGATTTAGGCAGCAAGCTACCAACTGCATATATGCTTACATATGAGATCTAGTCGACAGATAGGTAATTTAACCTTCCATTGTTGGATTATTTTCTTTCGTCTTTAAACCAGATCTGTGTTAAACGTAAACACACATTTACAAATCATGGCTGATAAATCAGATGTTTCTCCTCTTTGTGATCACTTCAATGCACAAGCTTCAACCTATGAACGCCGACTTGGAGGTAGTCCTCGCCGTGCTATTTCCCACGCTCTTGATCTTTTACCTGGTCTCTCAAGCACTCGTGCCCCAATACTTCTCGATAACGCCTGTGGTCCAGGCTTCGCGACTGAGGCGTTCCTTGAGGCTTACCCGGATGCCCACGTTTATGCCGCAGACGTAACTCCTGGAATGATATCGCTCGTCGACCGTCTCGTTGCGTCCAAGGGTTGGAACGACAGAGTCAAGACAGATGTAATGGACGGAGTGAACCTCCACTATCCTAACGATATGTTCGACGCCTCAATCACAAATTTCGGCATTTTCTTCTTCTCTGATCCCGACATGGGCGCTCGGGAGATCTTCCGTACCTTGAAAACTGGTGGAAAAGCGATAGTGACATGCTGGAAAGATATGACACTTCTGCCAATTCTACATGCGGTCCAAGCTATCATCAAACCCGGTTCGGTACCTATTGTACTACGTGGATTGGATATTTGGGCACAGAAAGAGACGATGGAGATGACCCTAAAACGAGGAGGGTTCAGCTTCCTGGAGATGCATGAGCAAGAAGTAATGTGGTGGAATCAGGGCATTGACGAAGCGGCAAAAGGATTAGCGGACAATTTCGTAAATATGGTTGGAGATCAGTGGTCAGACGAAGAGAAGAATGGTATCTTAGGGGTTACAGAGCAGGTGTTGAAAGATCAAGGGGAAAAGTTTATTGTTGAGTCGGAAGGAATGATCGGATTTCAGATGGTTGCTTGGATAGCTGTGGCAACAAAAATACCATAGCCCTAATCTCAACAATTTCTCGCGGCCTCGTACGAGCAGCTTCGCGAAGCTCAAACAAGGCGTGTGGGCAGACTGTTTATACACACATTAGCACATCGTAGTTTCTCCCTTTATGTTGGCCGGTACTTACATCGAGAGACAGTTTGCGCAAGGCAGAATTAATCAACGTCAAGTTCTATTAGTTCACCGAAATAGACTTTCCAACAATGTTTCTATTGGTAGATGGATCTCTATATTCAAAGGCATATACCGTTTATCCGGCCGTCTACTTTCAGCTCAGCTGAGTAGTAGGACTATAAATTGGCCTCTTTCTTGCATAGTCGGTGACTACAATAGACGTGATTTCATGCAATAGAACCTTATAATTTGGGGGCGAGCTCTAAATCGACGCCCGGGCGTCCTATTATTGCGTCGATTTGGATCGCTTAAATATTTAGCGGCCCACTATGGTCCATAAATGCTTATCCCACTTATCTGCTATAATAAAAGGGGGGAAATAATATCAGCTTACGGAGAGCGGCTATCAACCAGGTGAGCCAGAGAACTAGGGATTGGCCAAGTTTCCAGAAGTCACACTGGTATGGTTACTTTGTACTGCATAGAGCCTGCGTAATGGATTCCATTTCTCTGGACGTATATACGTGCATGGTGTAGAGCTTTAGGAAATAGATAAGCGTGTTCATCTATTTCCGCTTTTGTCACCGAGTGAATGTTGCTGCAGCGCCAAAGACGCGCAGAACATACATCTATGCCTGGATACCACCCTTCATACCATTTATCTCGTGTAGACCTATTCTCGTGAAGGCGAAGTCTAGTGACACAACCCAACTGAGAATTGGACAGGGACTGCAAAATGGATAGCTAGTACCCCAATAATTCTTTCAGCCTCGTCTGTCTCTAGACATATATAAGCGTATATACTGGCTCACTCGTCGTTGCAGAAGCAACTTGTTATACCCCAGCTCTTTATTCTTAACCATGAGTTCCACACTAAAGCCGCCGGCAAGTGGAAATGTAAACATTGGCTACCGTCTCACAGTAGTTGTATGCGTGACTTTTAGTCTCGCGGCTATTGCGGTGACCCTGCGAATGTATACTCGCGCGAGGATTGTCCGCAAAGTCGGAGCGGATGATTGGTTAATCATGTTTGCTGTGGTTAGTGGCGATATTCCTGTCTTAGCGGTCCAAGTAGTTATATCTAACAGAACTGAAATCCAGTTACTAGGCCTCATTGCGTCAATTACTGAACTCATCGGAATCTACTATGGCGGCCTTGGAAGACACGTCTTCTACCTGTCACCAGAAAAAAAGCAAGAAGCAACATTATACAGCATCATATCCCAGGCATTTTGTATCATGGCCCTTTGTTTTGCCAAAGTCTCGATTTGTGTTTCCCTTTTGCAAATCATTTCAGGATCCAGGTCTGTTTGGACGCGTTGGTTGCTTTGGGGAACAATGATCTTGCAGTTTATTGTCAATACTGCTGTCATAATATGCCTATTCCTTCAATGCCAACCCACTCGGAGGATTTGGGATCAAACGGTGCGGGGCACTTGCTGGGAACCAAATGTGCAGGTACATTTAACACAACTGCAAGGAGGTTAGTTTTCAGGAGCGTCATTCAAATTTATGAAACTGACAATTGACCAGCCGTGTCTGTTATTTCGGATTGGTCGCTCTCACTCATACCTATTTGGATCATACAAAACCTCCAGCTTGACAAAAGAAACAAATTCATTTTGTGTTCTCTTATGGGGTTAGGGATAATGTCAGTAATATCTTTGTCCTGTTGTCCTGCGCCCGAGGATATGCTAATAGAATTTTCTTGGTAGCACTGGCATATTTGCCATTGTCAGAACCATATATGTGGCACCGACTTTCAATCAAAAGGATCCGACCTGTAAGTGTCTGCTCAACCTTCCTTTGAATAATGCTGACTTCCAAGGTAGACACCAACGTGTTATTGCTAATATGGGCCGGGTAAGGCCTTCTATCTTTAAATTTTCGCATATGCACTAACCATTCTGCAGTCTTGAAAGAAATGTTGCATGCATTGTCGCGTGCGTCCCATCATGTCGTCCACTTGGAAAAGGATTTATGGAAATGGTCCGTCAAACCAGGGGCCGGTATCGCAGCAAACGAACCGGTTATTCCGAACAATTGGGTCAAGTTGAGCTTTCACAACGCACGCAGGAGCCCAACTTGAGCTCTGGTGCTAGAGACTCCATGGACCAAGGTCAGAGTGGAGCTCATACACAAAGTCTAGGACTTTCAATTAGAAGTGAAAAGAGTATATTGCCTTTGCATACCACCAAGGCTATCCGAACTACTACCACGATAAGAGCGAGAAACTCATGAATATTCGCGAGTATCTTTGAGCCAGAGTCTGTACTACCTGAGTTCGCAAAGTTGGGTCTGGCAGTGGAATGGAAGGGAGAAGCAATAAATAGTTCTCTTAGGCGCTCTAGGTAGAAAAAAAAACTATATCATCGCATCAGAGTCCAATATTCTACCAGACAGTCAATTCAATAATAGCATAATCTAAATAGAAGGCACACTCGATTATATTTGGTCAAAGATATTGACACGAAATGGACGTCCACCAGTAGTCGGTCATGGTAGGCAGAAAATGGAAGCAACTTTACTTTGTCTTCGCCGAACCCTTCTTTGCGACCAACAATACGCTCGACGGACCCTCTCCCACGCCTTATGTAAACTAACGCATAAACACATTTCAAGATGGTTCTCACGGGGAACATATCTTTGTCTACGAAAACAGCTTCCATCAACTCGACATCAAGCCGCGAGGCACACGAACCCGCTCTTCCGAATAGTCAAAATGCCAGGAATTAAAGTCTCGTTGCAGAGAAGGATACAGAGAGCAAAGAATCGGAAATCGCAAAGGGCACCTTTGACAAGCCAGCAGCAAGTCGACCAGTTCCTGAGATACCGGCCATGAAGGCAAGCAAGCACAAGAAATCATCGAAATCATCAAGCGCACTCGTTCGAAAGCGTCGGAACATGGCCCTTCAAAGCTGCCCGGAGATGCACCAGCTGCATAAAAGGCCAAAGGTCTGAAGAGCACATCCCTAATACCAGATACCGCTTCTGCAAATGGTAATATACCTCCCTCTCCACGCCGAGTGTTCTACTTTACATTGGACCGGGACTCTGGTCCGGGAGAAATGTCCCGGTGCGATCGCTGACGAGATAGAACCAACTGTAGAGCAAAAACAAGCCGATTAGATTCATTCGAATATGCGGCAAAAGAGCAAATTGTTACCGTCAAGCAACCCATAGCCCGTCTAAACCGTCCAATACTACGTCCTAAATCCCGCCCTTCCCAATCGCGTCAAAATGAGCTGCTGGAGGGCAGCGCGATTTGTACATGGCCCGCTGCAGGAACAAATATGCAACAATGGCTTCGGTCATCGAATACCTCTGATTCGAGTAGCTGATCTCTCCGCGACTGCTACGGGCGAGCCCCGCATATTGCCGGGAACCCTCGAATAACAAATAATCAAGGATGAAGCCGGAACCGGCGCACCGGCTCCAAAAAACCCACGCCAGGTAGCAAAGGTGGCAAGGAGCGAACCGTGGAAGACAGAGGCACACCTTTTTCAACCATGTCGGATACGAAAAGGCCAGCAACAAGAAGTGCAAGCGGACCACAGTTCTTCAAGCTTCTTCTCTACCCAAGCTGAAGGGGCTGCTATCTCTCCGGCACCCAATGTCAACGCACACGCAACTGGCATGGGCAAATCCAGAGGCTCTTAAATTCTCGCACTATTATCCATGGTCAACTCACAAATCTTCGGGTCAAGAAAGTGTTGCAATCCAGTCTCATAGACGATTATGATGCGTCAGTCCTGAGTCCTGACTCTTGAGAGCAACCTTTTGCAACGCCGGGACCGTATCCGCACCAGGCAAGCCGAGAATGTCGGATTCTCATTCGGCATTCTCGCTCATAAGAGCCTTCAGGGTCGAGAACAACGCGCACGAGTTTTAGACCGCATCTCATCAGACATCCTCATGCCGCGAAACCTTCAGACCCCTTGGGCCATACGCTCGAGAGCGATTCGCAGATCTTTTGAAATGCAGGTAGCTCTCCTTCAGCCGAAGTTGTAAAGGGCAAGCGTGAAGCTATACGTAAGAGGCTCGAGCAATGCAAGAATACGTTTGCGGGCCTGGAAGAAAAGCAACAAAATCAAACCATTCTGCTAATAATGTGTTAAATGATATTTGAGGTGAACGTAAGGGATACACCCTTTTTGGCTAAGTTTGGTCTTACTAACTGTTATAGTCGAAACTACTGCAGGCACAATTTCAGGGGATGCTCACCAAGGTCTGGATTCGATTAGAATACATCTTACGGCAAAGGACATCAGGTTGTAGCTTGGCGGATCCAGATGTGACCAATCAGCACCAACTCCTACTCCAATTTGCATGTCGAAGTTCGTCGCCTGCATCGTTCTTCGCGGAAGCGATAATTTTAAAATTCTTCGCAACATCGACCTAGACCTACGGCACATTTCATTAAGCGAGGAGCTTAGAATGAAACAGGAAGAGCTGGATGAGCTTGGGAAAGATTACGACGACCTCGGTAAGAAGTATGAATTACGCAAGGATAAGTTCGAGGATAAACTAGAAAATGTTGAGGGCAAATTTGAGACAGCAACAGGAGAGATCCACACTTTAATCGGCAAGCTGAAGATTGAACAAGATCAATCCAAGGGGATTGAGGCCAATCTTGAGACAATGACAAAAAATCGAAACAGCAGGTTCAAGGCCGGAGAAGCTCAGTCTAAGGAGTTCAAGAAAGAACTTGATGCAGCAAAGGGAAAGGTCAAGGACGAACAAGCTCAGTCGAAGAAAGAAGTTGATACAGCACAGGAACATATCAAGACTCTAAATGCCAAGGTCAAGGAGGATCAAGCTGGGTGGAGGAGAGAACTTGATATAGCAGAAAAAGAGACCCGCGCCGAGTACGACGAGAATGTCGCATGCCAATTCAAGATTCTCGCTCAGAACAAGAGTCTTCGGGGTGGAGATACAACAATCCGAAGACTACGTCTTCAAATTGAAGCCATGGAATTGGAGCTCAATTTGCAACATAAGGACGAGGACCTCTTAATCAAACAGCTGGGTGCGTCCGACCAAGTCGTTGCCGATCTTCGTGAAGACTTTCAGGGCTTCAATTCTGTTTGCAGAAAGCCTTCCTTTCTACCTTATCTCTGGAACTCAGAAATCGGTATTGAACATCAGACAGAGGCATTATAAGAAGGGGAGGATGAACCCAAAGCGGCCGCCCTTGAAACGCAAACCTCAAACAGGGAGAGAGATATCTTCAACAAACGATCAATGTCAAGCGGCTCGAGCTGGAACAAAGCTCAATACTTCCTCAGGATATGCCTTTCCTCAACTCTCTCCCAGCCTGCTAATTCAAGACAAGCCGTATGGAAGGAGGTTGTGATCTCCTTGATGGGTGCATCTCAGGTCAAATACAGCAATCAACTCTTACCGGAGCTTTGGACAGTTATTACCAGAGACAAATATGGTTTGAATGGGAACACAGCTCTCTCAGCACCGAGATGCAGGATCATGGGCATACAACTTTTCACTACGGTCACTCTCTTTGTCTCTGGAGAAATCCAAGACCTGGACCCGGCCTTCAAGAGTCTGGCGTATTTATTTGAACAGTTTGAAACTGCTTCTGAGGATTTGCCCCTCATTCCGCTCCAATCAGTAGCGATGTTCCTACGGGCTAAAACTATATGCACACAATCAGGGATGTTGGCGGTTGTCCTTTAGCAACGCATCTGCATGATTGAGTCTTACTATCCGGGAGCTTTTGCCGTGTTGTCCTCGCAAATTCCCAATGCCAACACGTTCAAGGTCAAGCTTGACTCATTCATCAGCCATGCTCCCAAACAAGTCGCTCTTGTCCATGCCACCTTCAAGTCGAACGATATTCGTCAATCTCTCTGGGACAGTCCTCAGGGCAATCATCATATGGTGGATGGAGGTGATTTCATGGTTGCATTCATCGAATCTTCCTGGATACTTCACATACGCCCTGCCGACAATCACATTGGTAGCCAAAGCGCCAAGCCTTGTTGAGAGTAAGGGCCTGTCCCGATCTCTTCAAGATGAGCTTTACGTTGACAGGGAACAATGGCTTTGTTGATGAGACCTACATGATGGACCGGATTTCAGGGACTCGTTGGTGGTATGATAATGTTGGAGGTGATGATAAGGAGGAGTCGAAGGATATTGTGTTGTTGTTGAAGGGTGGGGCGGATTTGTTTCCACCATTGTGAACATATGCAGTCATGTTGCTTGCGGGATGGGTACCCAGTTGTTTTCGTTGTCATAGCCTCGTTGCTACTCCTTATTTCAGCTTCATTGCTACTTCAACTCTGATATCGTTGTTATTGTTCGGTGGAGGAGCCTTGTTGCTACCTATAGATGATGTACTTCAATTCGATTTCATTCCAATCAACTTAAAAGATGCTTCTTGACAAATATCCTTATACTGTTGAGGGGCAACACAACCGCGAACTCTACGGCTAGGATCTGACTTATAGAACACTCATAATTAATAAGTAAAATAATAAGGGGTTGTAATAAAATGTATTGTAGAATGGATGGTGTTCTAAGTAAGTAGAGAAACCCCGTTTTATAAGGCTTCCCCCAGCTTAGGCACCTGACTATTTATCACGTGGTGGCGCATCGCAACCCCACGACAATACTATATGTAATGAAACCTGATGTTTAGGTATTATGTTTGAATAGTCAGACGACAGAATCGACATCTATCGTTAGCCCTAGCATAACCTGAGAAGTACTACTCTAAGCATGTCTGAATAGGGGAAGGTGTCCCTATAATATGAAAGTCACGTTACTCTGCCCCCTTTAATTTAAACTAGGAACAATTAACGTGTAAAATTAAGCGAACTCCTTTTTGAAGAGATTGATTTGTCTCTTCTGTTCTAAGTGAAAGTCGTGCAATATGGTATAGTCTATGCATGTGGACAGACTATCAACTACTAAACCTTATAAAGCCTAAATCGACTATATTCAAGCCTTAAATTTTATTCGAACTAAAAAACAAATAGATAGGTAATAGCTATTTTTACTAGCCTTTATTATAAGAACTAATCTTATTTTAATCTAACTATTTTCAATATGCTTTAAAGGCTTCTATACTAATCTAGATTACTTATATATTTTTTATATTTAATAAGAAAAAGGTGTACGGCATATGGTCTCTTTTTATGATATAGATTTGAGTAAGTAGCACATCTACCTATATATACAGCATATGAAGGAAAATCAAACC
>QGMI01000050.1:0-85097 GCA_007821535.1 Lachnellula occidentalis | reverse complement strand
AAGCTTATTCTTACCTTTTCTTATAAGTATATTTCATGTTTTTACTTTATATTATATTAATTTTATTAACTTATTTTATAGAAAATTGCTATTATTACTTTATTTCTTTATAATAGTATTATAAAGTATAAAAGGTAACGTTTCTAAGTAATATTAAAGCTATTTAAATAAAAAGTAGGGCCTAATCCTAAGCTAGAAAATAAAAGCAAACTAGAAAAAATCTATTTTTAAGCTCTTCTCTTTATAACCTAAGCTTCCTTTCTACTATAAAGATTAGCTTAAGTAACTTGACTATATATAACTATAGCCTTTCCCTTAGCCTTAGCCTTAGGTGCCTTAGCCTTAGCCTTAGCTTTAAGTGACTAAGCCTTTACCTTAGCTATAAGCTTCGCCTTTATAAGCTTATAATCAAATTTGGCCTAAGCTAAGTTAATATTAATTAGTTTAATTAAATAGCGACTATATAAATACTATCAGTTAGCTATTTCCTATAAGGCATATAATTAGTCAAGTTAAATAGAAGAATAGCTAAAACCTACCTTATTACTAGTAAGAACTACTATATAAAGAATTATAGTAACCTATAAAGTATAACTAATCTCTATAATAATATAAGTATAACTATAATTATATAAAGTATATTACTTGCCCTTACCTAGCATATTGCTATAAGCCTTCTTTAATACCCTAGCAACTATAGATTAGAAGCATCTAAGGCATAGAATAGCCTAGAGAATAATGCTATCTATATTAGAAGTATTACTTTTAATAGAGCCAAGCTTGCTTTTAGTCTTGCTCTTATTTAAAGCTAGAATCTTTAGTTCCTAGCGCCTAAAATACTATTAGTATAAGTATAAAAATGATAAAACATAAAAGAATATTAGACCTTCTTTAACTTAATAACTACCTTACTACTTTTTAACTTTATTATATCTAGTTACTCTTAGAAGAAACTAGTACTAGTAATTAATACTATAAAAGTACTAGATGCTATAGCTACTATAACTAGAGCTTCCTTATTATCATTTTTGCTTGACTATATTATATAATTAGAATTTATATATATTATATGAAATTGTAATATATACTATAAAAGGAAGTCTTATCTTTAATTTAAAGTCTACAAGCTTTAGAAATTAAAGGAGATAGTAATAATTAGAGAGTCTAAAGTCACGTGTTACTTGTTTATTAATATTATAGCTACTATAAAACATATATGCTTAGACATGCCTTTGCTAGGAGTACTAGCATATAAAGAAGATAGTAAAACGAGAGCATAAGATATTATAATAGACTAGGATTTAAATTAATAGTATAAGGAATAGTATAAGGTAGTATATAGAGTTGCTAGATAAAGAAGGTATAATATTAATAAGGAAGAAATAATGCTTATTATTTTAGGGATTTATTTTAAGAATAATAATACTATACTAATAGGAGATATTTAAGTAATATAAAAAGGCTTAAGCTCTAGAAAGTAGTAGGAGCTACTTATATTAGAGTAGGAGTATTAAATTAATATACTACTATAAGTATAGCTAGGTAGTAAAGAGGAAACTTGCTTAAGGTATAGCTAGTTAGTAAAAAGAGACTTAAGTAGCTTCTCTACTTTAGTCTCCCTTTCTCTCCTTAATTAATCTATACCCTCTTATCTTCTACTACTTGGTTACCATATTTTAATACTATAACTATTTTAGTTTTATTATATTTAAATATAATAAAGAAGTAGAAGCTATTATAGCTATTTATAGATATAAAACTAATAATATCTAAGTAGATAAAAGCTATTAGATACTCTTCTAGTAGTATATAATAATTATATAAATATTATTTACCTTTCTTTTATAATAGTATCTAAAATGCTTATAGTAATATATAAAAGGTCTTAGATTTATTTAAAGTCTTTTATCTTTTATAAGATATCTAAATATTTAAAAAGACTTAAAAATAATATAGTAGATATATACTTAGATTATTTCTTTTAAGTATTAGTAGATAGAAATAAAGTAGAATTAGATTTAGACTTTATTATACTACTTTAAATATTAATTTACTTTTAAGTACTTTTATTTTATAAGATTTATTATTCTATTATAGTATTAATAGAAATTCTAGTTAGCTTCGACTTTATTTTAAAGTACTTTTAAATTATAATAGTCTATTTCCTAAAAAGGTAAAAGGATTAGAATATAAGAATTAGATAATAAGAAATTATAACTTATATTAAAGATTAGCTAATCTCTAGAAAATTAAAAAAAGAATAGAACTTTCTATATATATAATAAAGGCTTTTTAGAATATATACTAAACATTATACTAAAATATCTTTTAGTACTAGCTTATAAAGTAAAGTTTAGACTTTTTAACTTATTTATTATTTATATTTAAATTAAATAAAAATATAACTTCTAAATATATATTCTAATATTATAAAGTCAGCTTTAAGTTTATTCAAATAGACTCTAAATCATATTAACCTTATTTATAACTACTAGTATATATTTAAAACTTGCTAGTTATAACTCTACTTTATAGCTAGAATCGAATATACCGAGGCCAAATAGAGGCTAAGAGAGGATCTTTGATTTAGTAGCTAGAAAATGATCTTATATTCTAAATATTTATCTAGATACTAGTACTATATTCCTTTCTTTTAGTAATAGAAACTAGATAATCCTGCCCCTCCTTCACTGATATTATACCTAAAACTGGTCGACCTATATCTGGTTCTGGCATAGGTGGATTGCCCACTATCTTAATATCAAAGCGGCGTAGCAGCGTGGCCACAAAAGCAGTGACAAAGAACTTGGCCAGAAACCTACCACTACACTTTGTCTTGCCACCCCCAAAGGGCCTCCACGATGGGCTATTCGGCAGTTTCCGGCCAGCCTCGGTGTCGAGCCAGCGCTGGGGTCGCCAAGCTGCGATGTCGTCCCCGAAGACTCCCTCGTCAAAGTGCAGCAGACGGTGCGGCACCATGACACGGTTTCCCTTGCGCATGCGCTTACCGCCGACGACGACATCATTTGTCACTAGACGCACCGACGCTGCCCAACCTGCCACCCGCAGCGTCTCATGCCAAATAGCGTCGACCTGCGGGCATTTGGCAGCGTCTTGGATGTGGCAGATATCCACCAGCTCGTCCCCGTGGAAAGCCTGCGCCGTCTCTGCGCGAAAGGCCGCGAGGTAGGTTGGGTTGCGCATGAGGTGCGTTAGCATCCAGAAGGATGTCTTGCGTGCATTGGTATTGATCCTGCAGATTTTGTCAACGGGGAGTTATATGAGGGGCTAAGGGGTACCTCACTCACGCAAAGTAGAGGTGGAAAACCATGATGGCCAAATTCTCGTCGTCCACTCCCAGGTCCCTCATTTCGTCCTCCATGGCATTAATGATCCAAGCAGCCTGCTCCCTTCTCTGGCTCTGAGGAATCTGAAAGTAGGCCTTAAGCGACGCCATCATCTTGTCACGAGGAGCGGTCATATCACGGCAGAGAAACGACGGATACTGATAAAGCATCTTCCAAATAACCTCATCAAACACAATGTAGGCAGTCGGGTAGTCGGGATCGACTTGGTCCAAAATATCCCCGAAATACACGTATTGTCCAAGCCGGACAAGGTAGTCGGATGTCCACTCGTAAAGGGGCAGCTGGATGTGTGTCGAGCTTTTTGATGCTGAATAGGTACACCCCTTGGCGAGAACATCGAAATTAAGTTCACGGTTAATCCAGTCTCGGACCTTTTCTTGGAGCACAACCATCTTCTCGCCTGGATGGAGCTGGTGCACATGCATGCGCTGAGCGAGGACGCCCAAGGACAGGCCCTCAGGATTCGGATAACCTGATTTGTCAGTTGGGAGAGGCGAGTATACGGTCTTGATTGTCTGTTCGTCGTTCCCGTTCGTCCTCATCAGGGTTTGGACGAAGGCCTCGAAGGACAGCGAGTCCGTGTTCTTGTACACCTCGGCAGATTGCTTTGCGTGGGTGACAACGTAGAAGGTGCGGCCAAAAGCCGTCAGGGCGAAGGGTTCATTTGTGCTGGCAAAGTGTTTTCTGCTCATACGCATAAGCTTACAACTAGACCGAGGTCATTATGCTTGCTACTTACCTGGCTCGGGTGAGTAAGCCATTCGAATCCCGAAAGAAAGCTGAGCCGTGGCCTACGTATAGTCTGTTAGGTTTCCACGACTAGACCGGTCTGAGCTTGGTCAGTTGGGCAAAAACAGTCACCTAGCACTAGAGCATGATATTAGCAATAGTAGACTAGCTGTGGTATAAAGAGAATGCCTACTTGGGATAGAATAAGGCAGCTCTTGAGGTTCATCAGGGTGAAGCTTTGGATAGATAGTAAACCTCCAACATCGCCAGACAATCCAGACAAGGACAATGAACAATAATACGCGCGCTGTGGCAGCATTGCCCTTCGCGGCCAGGTCGGCATGGCTGGTCAGCTTGTCGGTAAACATGCTGGTGGTGCGATGAAGTCCTTGAGAAAGTGTGAGGGAGGCGTCAACAATAACAGGATTCTATCTTCTTCTTTTGATGCGGATTCTGAGATAAATATGTCCAGTTTCTCGCACTTCGGAGGCACAGTGTCAGTTGTCGTCTTGGCTGGGCTGACCGTGTCATTTATACTAAGGGCTTCTTCTTCCTGGCTGCATCTCAACTGCTCTCAAAAAGAATGGGATAGGTAGATTTCTGAAGGACCTGCAGTCCATCGCATCAAATTTGTTATGAATGTTACTCCAGGCTAGTTGGCAATGTAACTGCATGTCATTCTTCTACCTCAGCCTAATCGTCTAGTGGCACTTAATAGGCTACGAAGGTCTGGTAGGGCGTGCTATGCTTATTTAGTACCACCAGACGATTCGGTGATCTGCATGAATGATGGCCAGAGGTTGTAGGAAGGGTGTGGCAGGGGAAAAGCCGCTGGGCTTTCATTCGGGAGGAGCCGAAATAAATGGTTAGAAGATGTGCTACATTTACGACCGAACTGTCTGATAAGGCCCGTTGACTGTTGCTGCAGCCTCGCGGCACCGGTTTGCACCATAATATTACCATCTTACTTTCGTACGGGGCCAAACAAACTGATTATGCTGAAGATTATATTAGAGCAAAGGACTCCAGCCAATGAAACCTCGAGAGTCTCCTACTCAAGTACATATTATCACATTTGGTTCAGAAGTATTTGAGAGCTTGACCGATTTCCTATCTTTGGATAAACCAGAATAGGTTGAGACTTGTACAATCTCGCATTAATCCAACCTTCTTATTAACAACTTGCTTACTATATGTTTTAGTAGGCAAGGTAAATGCGACTTGCTTTTGTTCCTGGTATCTCGGTCTCGGTATCAGGATAAATATGGCTTATCAAGCAGTAACACATTACCCTATTTCTAAAAATATTATTCTTACTAAGTGGACGCTTACAGATAGTGCTTCACGGCTATTTATCCCTGTATTAGGACATACATCCTGCATTTATTTAGCCAAAAAGCACGTAACGTAACGTAACTTGACTTGTACTTTAGGATTCATACCATGCTATGTTTTTAATAGCGGCGCTGGAAGCAACGCAGGACCTCCCTCTCCTCAAAACATTCGATCCATTCTCCTTATCACCATATATATGTACGCTCCAATGCCACGTATCATCTCTAGTCTCGCTATATTCTCGGGAGCTAGACGAAAGTAGCATTTGGATATCTTCTCTTTACTGCTCCTCTATAGTTGAAATACGCCATGCCTTCGACACTGGTGGATCTTTGCACTGTTCCGGCAGCGATACCGCCAGATGGGAAACCCAACTTTACAAACCCAACAACCTTGGCCCCAGTAACCATTGCCATCGGAGTGATTCTAGCCACGTTTTCGGTCATCCTCACCTTCGGGCGAATGTATATGAATAGAAGAAGATTGTGTGATGCCGACTGTATACCTGTTCCTAAGCCCGAGTAAGTTCAGAAAGCACTAACAAGCTATAGACTTCGCGCTTGCCGCCTGTATCATCAATATTGCCTTCACAGGTGACATTCTGGCCCGTATGTATAGAAAACCTAATAGTTACTTTTTAGCGCTTTCTCTAACATATGACCTTCGTAGAGTACAAATTCAATCGTCACCAATGGGACATACCAGTATGTTGGTTCACGGGCGGTTACTTCAAAATTGTCTTCGTTCAAATAACGCTCTTCGCACCCGTCTTCATCACCTCCAAGGCTGCCATCTTTTTGCTTTACAGGCAGATATTCGCGGTTCAGAGGTGCATGAGAATCTCTATCAATCTTGGCCTATTTCTCACCTTTCTCTTGTACCTTCCAAATATCCCTATCGCAGCTCTCTATCAGGCCCCTCGCTGGGGTAAGTCTCTCTTCCATATAAAAAGGCAATTTTCCTCAACGAGAACTCTGGAACTGGAGAACTTTTAAGAGCTTTGTATTTCAAGTGCGAGCTCTAAGATATCTCTCTAGCTCTTTAGCTCTCTAGCTCTTTAGCTCTCTAGCTCTTTCCTAAGATTGGCCTTTTATCTTGCTAATAAAGGTATAGGTGACCCATGGACGTCGATGTTGACGAGTACCAGACCCCAAAAGATTATTATATGGGGGATCATCCAAAGTGCTATCAGTATCGTACTAGATCTTTATATCTTCACTTTGCCTCTGTCCACTATTGCCCGTCTCAATATACCATTTAATCGACGACTGCAGATCATTGGTGTTTTCGCCACGGCTCTCATGTAAGTTCAAAGACCCCCTAGTCTCCCACACTGTGCAGAAAGGCTTACACACATGTGCCAAGCGGTGTTATCGCAAGCGTGCTCTCCCTTGTCTACCGAATCCGGATTCTCAACAAGACCGATGACTTGTGGTGGCAAACCATAACTGCTATATGCGCGTAAGTTCTCCTAACCACTTGCCCCAGTACTCACATGGCTAATGCGCTCCCTCTGCCCAGACTGGTCGAGACCAACGTAGCTATAATTGTCAGCTGCATGCCAGCTTTCGCCCAGCTGTTAAAGGTGCATGTTGGCGGATCCTCCATCTTCCAGTCGCTACGGTTGCGGTACCTGGGCGGTAGCAGCTACAACCGCTCGGGCGACAAGTCGAATGAGGAGAGACCGCAGCTGGCTACCTTTGGCTCGAATCAGTTGCCTCGCCGGAATGATTATTATGAGCTGACGGATACAGCACTTCTCAAGTCGCAGATCACGGCAAACGACGAGCTAGAGCCTTCTCCTCTGGCGTCAGATGGCATCAATCGCACTGTGGGGTTTTCTCAGCAGTACCGTCCCGATAGTACCGAGCATGTGCATGAAATCAGAAGATGAGGAGAGGTATATTCAGAAGTTGCTTGGCTATGGGGACTCGGTGGGTTTGTACCGATGGGCTTGTCTGTATAATACAGTTGTTTGTTTTAAGCTTCAGACATAATTACTCGGGATTATCTTCCAAAACATTTAGACTTCTACTTACTTAAGAGCTCAAAATACCAACGAGGAACTCTTTTTGGTGTCTGCCGTGCAGATTCCACTCGATGTTCATGTCATTGAATGTTTATAGCAATTCGTGTCCGCTCGAAAATATCTAGGTCAAATCTTCTAGTAAACATGGGTTCCCCCAGTCAATTTGCCGTTAATGCAGATCTAATTACTCGTTTTTCACGCCGTGCGAAACCACTGAAAGTTTAGACTTAAAAATGCACATAAACTTTTATAGCACCTGGTGAATCTTGGATGGTTTTATGAGTTTTCCTGGAACCTTTCTTGGTCTCGAATTTGGTTCGTTAACTCATTAGATCTAAATACTAGAAATGAATGCCTCATATATCAAGCCGGAATCTGTCACAAGAGTATAGAATAGGCATTCCACGTGTAGTAGAACTCTGCCCAAGCATAGATAATAATTAACATCCATTACAAAATACGTCTTCCGCAAGTAAGGAGACTGAAAAGCCCCCAAAAAAAGTCATGCATGCTTTGAGTAAACGTTGGCTTACTTAATTTGACGATTTAATTCCATTTGGCGCTGTTTTGTCGACCTCAACTGGTGGGAAACTGCAAACGTCCTATTCTATAAAGAGGTGTGAGTTGCATGGAAACCAGATGTTAGGAATGAAATCTATTTCTGTACTTCTCGCCACTTCGCATTGGACGCGCTTATGGTGACATTTTGATTGAACTAGGGTGTTTCTGTGCCTCTTTTATACTTCAAATACGACGCAATACTCATGCGTGGTAACACATACTTGGTCTCGAATGCAGTGCTTTCCATGAAGGGAAGGTCTCACAAAGTGTGCACACCTACCTACCCAGCCACCGAACCTAACAAATTAAAGCATAACATTCGGCGACAGAGTTGCGGCACAGCCGCAGTGGATGTACTGTAATTGCTAGTCTAGTGCTTACATAGCGGCTGGGGAATAATGAGAGATATCGGAGCTGTACATGCAGGCTTCGCCAGTAGATCATATAAAGATACAAAGGGGGCTGATTAAATCCACTACACACCAGTTGCTTTCTTGCAAATCCCCATCCCCATCCCCATCCTTATCCTTGAAGTGCATGCTCGCTCGTACGATTGTTTTATCAAATTGCAACCCCACCTTGCCGCCCACAATGACGGCCAGTACCGGTACCAGTCACCTTTGCGTATGTGTGAGCCCTTTTCCCCTGCGTCACGTTCATATTGGTCTGATTGGTATATAGTGCGAGGCATTGCTTGCTTTATTGGGAGCCGAGAAAGTGTCGCTCCAGGGAAGCCCCCTCTACAACGCATCTCTCTCGTCGTACTTTGCCCTACAATCGTCCTCCGTCCACCCTTTGTGTTTTGTCTCACCGCAGACGTCCAGTGATGTCTCAGCCACGATTGGGTCACTGACCTCAAACTCTTGCGAATTTGCTATCCGATCTGGGGGCCACATGTGGTTTCCCGGTGCGTCTAATTCCCCGAGCGGAGTTACGATCGACCTGCGGAATCTCAACTCGATTGATCTTAGCCCAGGAAATTCAACCATCTCTGTTGGCCCTGGAGCAACGTGGGATGCCATCTATGCTAAGCTCGACCCCTTGGGGCTCAGTGTTGCTGGCGGACGCGTTGCCGGCGTCGGCGTGGGCGGGCTGACGCTTGGAGGTGGAATCTCCTACCTTGGCCCTCGTTATGGCTGGACATGCAACACGGCCTCTGCTTTCGAGGTTGTCCTAGCCAACGGCACCATCTTGGAAGCCGATGAAGCACACAACGCGGATCTCTTCCATGGCCTTCGTGGCGGATCAAACAACTTTGGCGTAGTCACCCGCGTCGACCTTAAGACGTTTGTTCAGGGGCCTGTTTGGAGTGCTAGCATCTATAATCCCGTCTCTACTATTGATAGCCAGATTCGGATTTTTGCCAGACTTGCGGCAGCAGATAACTACGACGAGAATGCCTCGTTTATCACCGGATTTGGGTATTCGCAGTCCCAAGGACTAACGGTCATTGATAACGAGCTTGTCTACACAAAGCCCGTCGAAAACGAAACCCCGCTATACTATAAGGACTTGCTGAGTCTGCCATCCATTATGAGTTCATCGTCCCTAGTTAACCTCACGACTCTCGCACAACAGGGAGCGGAACTTCTGCCTCCGGGGGTAGCTCAGTGTGTAACCCTTTCCTTGCACTTAGCCTAAAGAACTCGACTAACAGCAAGACCTAAAGATATATGTTCGCGACGACGACCTTTCGCCCCACCGAGGCAATGCTCCACGCCGCGTACGACGCCTGGAACACAAGCTTAGCAGGGGTACGTGACATAAGCGGACTGACCTGGTCGTTGTCACTAGAGCCGCTGCCACCCGCCATCTACCAACGAGATGCAACTGCCAATGCGCTAGGTCTCGCCGACCGCACCGGCTCACGCGTCGTGTGCCTCCTGTCACAGGCATGGGCTGACCAGGCCGATAACGAGCGTGTATACAATGCGTCAGCCGCGCTCGTGGCAGCTATTGAAGATGCTGCCCGCTCCCTCAACGCCTATGATCCCTTCCTCTACCTCGACTATGCTGCTAAGTGGCAAGACCCGATTGCAAGCTACGGAAACGTAAGCGTACGGCAGTTGCAAGAACTGCAGGCTAAGGTGGATCCTCAGAGAGTATTTACGAAACTTGTTCCTGGCGGATTTAAGATTCCCTGTTAGAGGAGGAAATTGGGTCAAAGATTGTTATCAATAGTCTATTCTCATTTCTAATGAGATAATGTTCAAGAAATAAAGAAATAAAGTATACTAGAAGAATTGGGGTTTTTGGCCTACTAGATGATATTCTATTCTAACCCTTCACACTCTCTATATGAGCGCATATAGAAATTTATTATCAACCCGGTTGCGAGTAATTAGGAGGTAGGATTAGAGTTTTATACTAATTAAAACCCTTTTTTGTTCCTATCAATACAACTCACTAGTATAAAGACACGATTTAGTATAAAGTATTTATTATATATAAGGAGTTATGCTATTAAGGCTGGCTTTAGATCAAAAATATAGTTGGAGGGCAAATAATGATTTGCGCCGATTTAAGAGGGTTTTCGCTCAAGGGGGTCGTCGGTCGTCGCTAGAAGAAACCCCGTTTTGACACTAGTAGACATGTCGCTGGTGACTGGTCGCTGTATGGGCATACTACTGCTGTGCAACATACCTGGCCGTCAGACGGCAGGGATTTTCAGTCATGCACTGCATATGCACCTATACATTGTTGAGCCTGACGATTAACACTTAGGTAGGTAGGTAGGTAGGTAGGTATAATTGCGTCTGGATATGCAACGCCTGTACACATTATCCAAGGAAAATAATCTCCTATAGTTTATCAAATTATAGTAGAGCCGGCGAGCTGTCTGCTGCAATAGGTCCGGGTCTTAGAGCGGCGGGAAAGGCATATGCGAGCAAAGGAGGACGAACTGACCTGCAAGCACACAGCCACACCATCTTCACTTTCCCCGGCCCTGTCGCCAGTGTTCAAAACTCGACTTTTTGCAAATCCTTTAGCAAACCTTGGCTGTTTACGTGCTCGCTACTTTCAACTGGCACTTCGACTAATTGCTGGCAGACACAATGACGGCTCTTAAGGGCACGGTTTTGTTAACAGGAGCAAACGGCGGTCTTGGCAGCGCAATTGTCCAGAGTATCACCACCAGACCAGAGCTAGCGACATACCACGGAGTCTACGCGGTGCGATCTTTAGCCACTGCGACCTTACTCAAGTCGACTCTGCAAGCTTCAAAATCTCATCCGCACGACATCCTGCCGCTTGACCTGTCAGAACTGTCAAGTGTGCGTGAGACGGCGGCAACTATCAACGCCAAAGTTTCGACAGGAGAAATCCCCCGGATCAGTGCCTTGATTCTCAACGCTGGCTATCGAGAACCACAGGGCCAGACGTGGACCGAGAGCGGCTTGGATATTGCTTTTGCAAGCAATTACCTGGGCCAGTGGCTGCTGGCTCTATTGCTGTTGCAGAGCATGGACTGGGAATTGGGCAGAGTGGTCATAGTTGGGGGCTGGGTCCACGAGTGAGTTACCTACTTAGTTCATGAATAAACTTACCAGTGGTCCAAATGAGCTGACCCATTTCGCTTGAAACAGTCCTCTTGACAAAGCGAACAAGGCCAGCGGTGCCTTTGAGGAAGACCAGTGGAAGGAAATCTTTGCCGATGCCAGCAGCGAGACCGTCGAGTCGGTCGCCAAAGGCACGTGGAGTACTAGCCACGAAGACCCCTCCAAGGACCCGCGTGGCCTCAGTGGGGTCCGGCGCTATGGGGCTGCCAAATTGTGCATTATCATGATGATGTGTGTCCTTTGTCTCTTTTTGTCTCCTCTGCCACCCAAGCCAGGAAGAAGTGTTTGCTAATACGGGCAGCGTCGAGCTCCAACGCCGACTTAACTCAGACCCAAAATTGAGTGGTATCTCAGTCCTCGGCGTCGATCCGGGCATGATGCCGACCAAAATCACCACCAACACTCTCAACTGGCTCATCCGGTTCTTGATCTTCATCGTGGCGCAGGTTTCAAGTTGGCTCTCGCCCAATGGCATGCTACGCTTGCCACACAAGTCGGCCGGAGACGTTCTTGCAGCTGCCTTGGACAACGGCCCGCTCCATGGCGAGCGGCCGAAAGGCTTGTATTTCAACGGGTCTGAGCCCAAGGAAGTAAGTGTGGAAGCGAAGGATGCCAGGAAAAGGTCCATTGTGTGGAAAGCGAGTGTAGAATACGCGGGATTGAAGGAGGAAGAGACTTATCTAGCTAATTGGGCGTGACTAATGCCGTTTTCTGAGGGTTTGGGCAAATGCAATCATTTATAAAACATGTATTTTGTTTTAGCCTCGCCACAAGGCTTCGATACATGGTTTATCTGAGCACCGAAATGGTTTCTATCTACATTGCTTCTCGTGAGACTGTGACGTGACATTCATTATGCTCTTTGTTTAAAATGGTGCCTAAAACTGATTTTCCTTCTCGAACATCTCAGTGTCAAAAGGCGCGTACATAGCCTAGTTCAGATCGTGTGGTCGAGTTCCAAGTTTCAGCCATAATAAAGGAGGAAAGTGAAAGTCTCCAAGATGGCGGCAACCCGAGAAATGTTTCGATGCAACGCTGCAGACTGGTTTCTTCGGTTTATGACTGAAGTTCGGCGATTTTTGTCAATCAATACAGGGTTGCACTTTTCCTGACAGTTGATAACCCCATGCATGATGAATGCGGAACAGCTACAATATAAGTCGTCCAGTATAATATGCCGCTTTAACACCGCATGACGGCCAAATTGACAATTTCTTTAACAGCCCGGCCGATGATACATCATGGTAACAGTCTAAACTTAGGTATGCTGCGTCTACATAGGTACAGCGGTGAAATAATATTACAATTCTAAAAGAAACAGGGGTATTAGGGCACACCTCAAGCCTCTTAAGGGTCCCCCGCGTAAGCTCTAACCCTACTAAGGCTTTGTTTACTTGGAAGACTACCCGAATAGACATAGAAGGAGTAAACACTAATTTAGATTTTTAATATTACTTCACCGCTGTACCTCCGTACTGCATCTGCTATCTGCTACGTCTACTATATAATGAGATAACGCATTTTTTCAATGCCCACAAGTCCGACAAGAACAGGTAGCCCAAGCCATATCTATCCCATCTACCTGTTTTCATCGATACAAACTAGGCCTCCCATCAAACAGCTTTTGAGCTCTCCTATCCTCCCGCCATGGTTCTTCTGCTGCTTCTAGGCTTGACGCTGGCCTACTTTGTTTGGAGTCTCATACGTCTAGAGGCTAACGTGCGTAAGGCTCGGGCCCTGAAAGTGCCTATTATATGTATTCCGTTCGATCTGAACAATTACGTATGGGTCATCGCTCAACCGTTACTATGGACAATCCTGGCTCGCGTTCCAGTACCATGGAGCTCTTATCCTGACTTTGTTCGCTTCTCTCACCGAAACTGGCATTTTCTAGAGAAGAGCAGCCCTGCTGCGCGCTTTGGACCTGCCTGGGCCCTCGTTTCGCCCGGAGGCGTCCATCTTCAGTGAGTCAAATTCTCATACAAAAGATATGTTTTTCTATGTGAACCCCGGAGATGGCATCGATTTCAGGAGCCAAAGAAATGTAATATACAGCATGTGGCATTCCGGCTGGTAAAACAGGTCCACAGACCTTTGGCTCTCTCCTCGGATTTGGTCTTTTGTAATATTAATTCGTTGGGCAGTGTTGCAGATCCAGATGCCATCCACGATATCTGCTCACGATGGCGTGACTTTTTTCGCCCGGTCCAGATGTTCAGTAAGTGAAGGCCTAGCTGTTCGACTATGGGCCCTTCTAATCAGTCAATAGAAATGTTGGCCGTCTTTGGGCCGTCCGTCTTTACCGTTGAACGGCAGGATTGGCCCCGTCATCGCAAGGCTGTGGGAGCGCCTTTTAATGAAGCCATTATGAAGTTTGTATGGGACGAGTCACTCCGTCAAACCCAGTACGAGTTTGCCCTATACTTTTGCACCCATTCTTAAGCCAATCAAGAATACTGACTCGGATGGCTGAAGGCAACTGGTGAACTATTGGACCACTGAATCAGCAGCCGGAATCCAGGGGATGCAGCAAGACATGCGAACGATCTCCCTCAACGTACTCGCAGCGACAGCATTTCGGGAATCGTACGACTTCAGAGGCTCCACGAATCTTCCAGGTCACAAAGCAAGCATCGAAAGCTACCGAGATGCCCTCTCCGTTGTGCACAAATACTCTCTTGAGCTGATGTTGATACCCTACCGTTTTCTCACCGGACCTATGATGCCGAGGAGTATAGCCAATATTGGACGTGCAGCTGAGTCGCTCAAGGCCTCTATGATGAAGATGGTTGAAGCGGAGTCGGCAGCGCTCAGTCAAGGGGAACCGGGATCAGGTGGCCTAATAACGCACCTCGTGCGCGCTCTTGACCGAAAGACGGCCCAACGGACAGGTTCCAGGGACGACGTCAAGAAAGCAGGCAAGGGAGGTCTTTCGGACGATGAAATCCTTGGCAATATCTTCGTTATCAACTTTGCCGGCTATGAAACAACCGCTATTACGCTCACTTTCACTATGATGCTTCTAGCCGCGCATCCAGAGGTCCAGGAGTGGCTCTTCGAAGAGATCATCACCGTCACCGGAAGCAAGCCTGTCGAGAGCTGGGACTACGCCTTATTCCCAATGCTGAAGCGCTGCCAAGCCGTGTTCCTGGAGACGCTGCGGCTTTATGGGCCCATTACCGCATTGCCCAAGATCTCAACCGAGAAGGTGCATGCTCTTCGAGTTGGTGACCAGGTGCTTGCCCTTCCCCCTGGCACCGAGACCTACCCCATGGTCCTAGGCGTTCAGGTCGACCCGAGGTACTGGGACGAGCCTTATGTCTGGAAGCCATCGCGCTGGATTGTACGTCCAGAGGCTGAATCTGGGGCTGAGTATCTGTTCGTCCCTCGGAAAGGAACATTTCTTCCATGGTCAGATGGTCCTCAGGGTTGCGCTGGGAAGAAATTTTCGCAGGTCGAGGCAGCTGCGGCACTAGCCTGTTTATTCCGGGCTCATCGCATAAGGCCAAAAAAGGAGGCGGGCGAGACAGAAGACCAGGCTAGGAAAAGGGCGCAAGGTTGTGCCGACGATGTCAACTACCAATTAATGCTAAAAATGAACCACCCTGACCGGGTCAAGCTAGAGTGCATAAAAGTAGAGGCATAGGAATATACACAAATACCGTCTTAGTTAATATATAGGACCTAGTCTACTAAATTTCCCGATAGAGTAGATCTTAGCTAGGATATAGTATTAGGTCGTTATCGGAGGAAAGCTCACGTAAGGGTAGTGTGCCGTCTGTAGCTGCGATGTAGAAGACGGGAGAAGCGAAGAAAAAGGAACAGAAAAAGAAAGAGAGAGAGAGAGAGAGAAGGAAAGGCAGGTGATGTCGACAATAGATTATTACGTAAGACATGGACTCCGAGCTGCGATGAATAGGAGGACGTTAGCAGACTATGATTGATGTCTCAAACTTGTAAATTTGTTAAGAGGAAACTCTCATCTGACAGAGGCAGGGCACTGGGGTGCTTCGCAATGAGATTCTCTCGTCTGGTGAGATCGAACGAGACCTATCCGGTATATAGGGCGAGAGGTGCTTTTGCTATAAAAGGTGGCAAAGTCCGAACATAGTATACTTTAACGACAGAGGCACAAGAGGAAGAGCGGATCATAAGGGACTTAGTGAAGGTATGAATTCAACGAAGATGTAATATAGTAATTCTTCTAGACAGTTGCAAATTCCCTATGAGGTATGTGTTATAGATCTTTGGGAGCTTGACCATCTTCACTTTCAAGCAATGGCCTCAATATGTTATTTGGTGAACAGGAAAAAACAAAGTGAGGAGCCCCGAGAGAAAAGAGTCGTTGGTCCAGTTCTACCCTATTCATAGGGTAGTGCAGGACTGGGCCTACTCCTCTTATCGCTTTGAACGCAGCTTTCGAGCTTCACGATGCAACTCTGCATGCTAATAGCTTTCGGGAACGATTCCGTGAAGCAATGGCCATGAAAGTAATGTTTGAAATAACTCGTTCTGTCTTTGACATCAGACGTGCCGTCCTAAACCTGGGGTTTGATGCGGGGTTGCAGCCTTATCATACTGACTCAAATCTATCGTGCCACTGGCCAGATATGTGACTTAACTTGCGTGGAATCGGACTGCATAAACTTCCATGGCTATATCAAGACGTTGCAAGGACTATATCAGGAGACGGCCGGCTCACTGCCTAAAAAGTAAGACCAACCCACAGTCTCGCTCGGCAAAAGTGTACCGGTTTCTGAAATTCGATCAACAAACGCCCTTTCCACAGAACGAAGTATTTGGGGTAGAGCATTGATTCGTTTGGATAAGTTTTGGAGCATGAGACTACTCATTCATTGCCTGTGGAAATGCAGCCTGGAGGCCAAAACCCACCCTCCGTGTAATTTCATATAGTGATTTCCCCTCCCTTCAGGCACCGCATCGTAGATCATCTGTTGGAGATTTCCGCTCCTACATGTGTTTTATCATGTTTCTGACGGCGTAGTCTTTGGTGCCTTATGCTGGCAGGAGGCCTGGTGGAGGCAACGCCTCAGGGCCGAAGGATAATGGAAGCAGCTTTACACATGTATGAGTATGTATTCAACCAGATAATAGACGACTAAACAGCAGACACTTACCTGCTCGAGCCTCATTACTACAAAAGCTCCATCCTTATCGAACATGAAAATAGGCGTTTGCAGCTCGCAAAACTCGCGGATACTAAAACCACCATAGTCAGTCTCCCTGACAAGATAGCGCAGTGCAACGCAGCGCAGCGTCGCACGCATCGACGACATCTCCAAGAAGATAGCCCTATCTCGTTGGCAGACACAAATAACCAGCTCAGCACAAGATTCACAGACTCACAACTGCCTGCACATTCCACAAGGACTCGCTGGGGGGCTGATATCCGTCGCAACACCCACGGCCTTGAATTTCTTGTGCCCTTCTGTGATAGCCTTCCCAAATGCCACACGCTCCGCACACGTTCCCACGGGAAACGCTGCATTCTCTACGTTGGCGCCATCGATGAATGCGCCATCCTCAGTCAGAATCGAGGCTCCGACGTGGAAGCGCGAGTATGGGCAATAGGCGGTGGCTTTTGCAGCGGCGCTGCGTGTGTGCAGGGTCTCGAATTGGAGGGTTGTAAGGGAGTACGTTGAGCAGACGGAAGAGACGTCGGTGGGGTTGTTGGACTGGAGGATGGCAGTCGACATTTTGAATGTGGTCCGAGTCTGAGGAAGAGGGAGGGGAGAGGGGGAGGGGATCGCTTCATACTTGGGGCGCTTGATCATTTATAGACAGTAGGATCCATATTTCTTCCGCTTGCTTCGGGGGAGCCCGAAGCTGTTGGTATCATCCGCGATCCTTTGAAAGGCACGAATGAAAATCAGCCACGGTTTGATGGCAAGCAGGCAGGTTCTGTTGACCGTCGGTTTGTATTAGACAGTTAGTCTTCAGAATATCTAACGGCGGCAATTGAGTTATTACTATCCAACCAAAATCACAGTTCCACAAGCTCCATTTTAGTCATAAATGAGCACGGAATCATCCTTGAAGAACTCCCCTTTGCTATTTTATAGACAAATTGTACATGCTTGGCTATATTGGAACAGTCAAAGGATTCATCACACTGGCACCCCCATCAACAACCATGTTGGCTCCTGTTACATAGCTACTGAATCCACTTGCCAGGAAACCAGCTACACGTCCTACTTCGATTGGAAGACCTGATCGCTCTAGTCCGATGTGATTTTGCTGACTCTGCGATTCTGTTAGACAACGGGGCAGAAGTTGCGACGAAGGAGGGGAGACAAACCTCTTTAGATTGCAAACTTGCTGGGGGGAATTGGGATGTCATGCCCCGCATGTCAAACTGTTTGTTCATCAATTAGGCCATATCCATATGAACTCTATCAAGACTGGCTGAAAGACATACCCCTTGCAAGTCCACCCCAACGTCAATCTGACCTGGAGATATGCAGTTGATTCTGACTCCAGTCCCTTTCAACACAGCTACACCGGCTCTCACAACGCCAAGCGCAGCATGCGAAGCCATGGTATAAGCCAACCCCCAGCAGCCACCATACAAGCTTGCTACAGAGCTGACTACGATAATACTACCATACTTCTGATCCTTGGGCGCTGCATTTGGGTATGCCTGCTTCGGGGTCGTCTTCGCCATTGCAGGAGGGGCATATTTCAGGGCGAAGAACGGTGCCATAGAGTTCGCCTCGAAACATTTTTGCAGATCCGCTGGCGTTGTGGCTTCTAGTGAAGGAGGGCCGAGCAGGCCTGAAGAGCAGACCCAGACGTCTAGCCTACCCCATGAATTTAGGACTTCGTCGATTAGACCAAGGGTTTCCTCTTCGGCGGCGACATTGAAAGGATATCCAATCACTTTGGTGTTGGGGTGTTCCTTTGCTATGGACTCGATTAGGGCGGGGTAGTCGGCGCTGGTCCCTTTGTCGCAGGCTGTGAGGAATTAGAATTGAAGGACAGGACTAAAAACAGGAGGGCATTTCATTGTACCGTATATACAAGCAGCGCCGTGAGCTATTTGAGGTCAGCGTACTTAACACGTGTCATAGGAAGCATGTTGTCTATCAATAGCAACTATCGACGGATGGTTGAGCCATTGGACAAAGCAAGTCGACTCACAAGCTAATTCCTTGATGATAGCTTGCCCGACAGCTTGCTGAGCACCCGTTACAACACACACGAAGCCATCTACTCTTCATCAACCCAGAGACCTTTTGATCAATTTCCATATATGAACCTACAAAGCTTCCCATCAGGACGGTAGGGACTAAAGTGTTCCGTGCCCATATCGGACATATTGACAAGAGAAAGTAGAGTTATGATGATATGAAACAGGAGTATTAATATTCTATAGAACAACTAGTTGGACAAGATTGTAACAGAGAAATTGTACTTGAATTTAGATCATATACGTGATGGGATTGCCGATGAGATCAGGTCTGGCGCACGCGCGGAGATATGTTGTAGCAATGGGAGTCGTACCAAACGCGAGACTTAATCCAAATGTTGCTATTGGCTGTTAGGTTGGTGGTAGTTTCTTCTGGCGTTCAATGCGCAGGAGGTGGTGAAAGCTTCTCCGAGGATACCTAGGTAGACTGAACTGAGGTGCTGTCGACGAGAGGCGAATAGTAGAGTTTCACGGATAGCTAATTTTGAAGCGAATATTACTAGGGACGAGAGATACTAGTATCGTATACGAACTTTCTCTGTATTTGAATTATTTACCTTATAAGCAGGTAAGTTTTTCAATTCACGTTATTCACGTTATTTGAAATCGAAGTCGAAATTACATGAATCTGGAACGACTCGCTCAATTGCGGGCTCGGCTTCGCAACGTCATTGCCCGAAGTGCTTTGAAATAAAACATCTGTAACATTATTTTACTTGTAAATCTCTCATCACAAACTCAGTTTCCGTGTATTCGTTCCGACCATCATCCTACTCATGATTATGCGTTCTTCAATTTTAAAACGAAACCATCAAGTGCTGCGGATTTGCGAAGCATCCCCACGTCGCAGTTTTGCCACGATTTCTTCGAGAAACCCGCTTCCTCCTCCACCCCTCTGCCAGTCCTGCAGTAGAAGGTTACTCCGGCCAGAGGCTCAATCCGCACCTCAACGGCGCTGGCAAAGCTCTTCCACGATATCAAAAGAAGCTCCCTTCGAGAACTCAACGCCGATTCCCCAAACGCACTACGAATTCTTCCCTCAAACCATTCCCCAAGGCCCCCCACCAACAGGCCCTTTCCATATCGACCCACGAACCCTTCGCAAAGAGTTCCTACAGTTACAAGCTGTAGCGCACCCCGACCGCCATTCGTCACATCTTAAGACACGGGCAGAAGCTACGTCGGCGCGCATCAATGAGGCCTATAAGACGCTACAGAATCCGCTATTACGAGCACAATATCTACTGAGTCTAAGAGGCATAGATGTAGCTGAGGATGAAACAGCCAAGATGGATGATCCAGAGCTATTGATGGAGGTGTTAGATACCAGAGAGGAAATCGAGGAGGCAGAAGAAGAGGGGGAGCTTGAAGGCTTGAAGAAGGTCAACGATGAAAGAATTGCTGCGAGTGAGAAAGTCCTCGATAGCGCGTTCAGGGAAGATGATATGGAGGGTGCAAAGGGAGAGGCGGTTAGGTTGAGGTATTGGGTCAATATCAAAGAGAGTTTGGATGGGTGGGAGAAGGGGAAATCGGTTGTGCTTGTGCATTAAGGCTTGAAAGAGGAAAGGAAATATCAGAGCAATAATGATGTTTTCGAACAATAGGGGCGGACTGAACAAAACGTTGATTGGGACAAGAGGTTTTAATTATAGCGTCGAGGACTGTTATATAGAGGAAAGATACCCAGGTTGTACAGCGGCAATACAGTACGTTTTTGCTTTTGGTAAAGCGCTGTTTGGCGATATCAGAGTACATAGACACTACTACTATATCCTTTTTACAGTACCCCAAGGAGTTAGAAACTGAGGCGTTTCAGACAAGGCTGACCGATGAGGCTGACATTTTTATATTACTACCGGTGTTACTTCCCGTAGCGGGACAGGACAGGGGTCAGAATGACGGAGCGTTTCGGGCTTCTGTTTTGACAGAAACTCTTCAGTGTACAATTCGCATAGTGACAGATAATTCTCCCAGATCTCAAACCCCTATATTTACCCTTATACTACATTGTTTGAATCGTTTACCCCTAGAAGTAAACGCATCAAGATGGCTGTGCTACTTTAATCTTATAGATTTTCTACAACCCATTCGCGAGCCCTTGGGCTTCGCTTTATTCTCTTAGAATCCAGGATGGCGTCTTCTTTGCGGGGCATCGCCGTCGCAGCATCTAGGAATACTTTGCTACATGTCACTGGTGTCACTTCCAGCTGCTTAGAAGCAGCGAGCTTCACAACGTTCTCCCAACGGCGGCAATCCCCTCTTACAAGTCGCCACATCTCCAGTTCTCTTCCCCAACTACCTCTTCACCCACCGAGTTCGAGAGCATTTCACACCTCCCGAACCCTTGGGTCAGGCTCAAAATTTACCTACGGCATCTCAGCTTCTTTCACTGCCAAAGATCGCCGTTACAACCCCGAAACGAATGTTTTCAACTTCAACCCCTACAACCGCATCCACGCGCGACGAAAAAACAAGTCTACGCGCCCAGGTAGCGGACAGGATGCCTTTTTTGTCAGCCGTGTGGGCGACAGCGCTGATACTGCATTTGGGATCGCAGATGGGGTAGGAGGATGGGTAGATTCCGGCGTTGATCCAGCGGATTTCGCGCACGGGTTCTGCGACTACATGGCTCACGCGGCATACACATACAAGCCAGGGGAATGGGATCCGCCGATAGGTGCTAGGAGTCTTATGCAAAGAGGATACGAAGCTATATGCAAGGACCCTTCAGTTCCGGCTGGGGGTAGTACGGCTTGTGTGGCTATTGCGAAGGAGAGTGGGAGTCTTGAGGTTGCGAATCTGGGAGACTCGGGGTTTGTGCAGTTGAGACTCAATGCGGTCCATAATTATTCGGAGCCTCAGACGCATGCTTTTAACACGCCATATCAGTTATCCGTTGTTCCGCCCAAGATGCTTGCTCGGGCGGCTGCTTTTGGAGGTACGCAGCTTTGCGATATGCCCAAGGATGCTCATGTTTCGCAGCACTCGTTGCGGCATGGCGATGTGTTGGTGTTTGCCAGCGATGGAGTGTGGGACAATCTATCGAGTCAATCGATTTTGAAGATCGTATCTAAGATAATGGTTGGAGCCAGGGCATGGGTACATACGGAGAAGGGGATAAAAATAGGAGACGGTTTACACAACTTTATCATGGCAGACGATGGGAAGAGCGGGGCTGAAGAGATCCCAAGTTTGCAGAGCTTCGTGGCTGTGGGCATTACGCATGAAGCCAAGGCGGCCAGTGTCAACACCAAGCTGGATGGGCCCTTCGCCAAGGAAGTCCAGAGAGAATACCCTCACGAGGGCTGGCATGGTGGGAAAGTAGATGACATCTGCGTTGTGGTAGCAATTGTGTGCGAAGAAGGAAAATAGGCTTAGATGTCCCTGACGTTTGGATAGTTTGGCGTTGTAATTGTATTCTGTCGTATGAGACCTGCTGGATAGACAGGTTTGCTTGTATGTATGATGAGGATTGGCTCCTAATAGATTGAGACGCTTCAATGGTAAATGACATAGAAGGCAATATAATTATATGTTTAGAAATCAGATAAACATAAAGCCATTGACAAGCTTGGTTGGAAAGAGGGAGAAGCAGCAGCATGCTGCCAGTCGAAGAATATGCTGTATAGACGGTAGTACAGTATCGAGTCACAACTATTTATCCGATAATCTTTCCATTTTCAAAGATATATTAGTTTCATCAACAGTATCTTGAACAATTTATACAGGATGCAATGCGCTGGCTGCACTGCACTCACTGCTCAGCCCCTTTAGATTACCCCTGAATGTTCAAGCTGCACCAGATGCAAGCGAACCAAACAGCGATGCGACATTTTAAATGAGGGCATCGAAAAGGGGAAGGAAGGGAGGAAGGAACTACTTCGTACATGACACATGTACGGAAAAGCACAGCCATGATAACAAGCCATGTCGGCCTCCTAGGAGTTGGACGCTTGAGGTTGTTAAAATGTACGTACAAATTCACCTGATGTAAATCTGAATTGAACATGCGCATGCCGATCAATGCCAATGCCAAAGCCATGAGGCTGCTGCAAACATAGGCACTAGGTGAGATATGTTGCTACTCAAGACAGGCCGTCACTACTGGAGACAAATCACCCTTACCGTAGCATCACTCTGGCTCCTCGCCCTCTTCAATGAGCAGAAGCAGCCATTCACGTCCCAGCCTCACGCCGTCACGTCCGCAGAGATATCCTTCGAAACGACCCTCCACCCAAACCCTTCCCAAGATACCCAGCATCATGGCTTCCTCCCACTCGAACAGGCACAGGCGTTCTGTCGGCAGCAGCACTGGCAGCCCTACCCCCTTCGTACACGCCGCCGCAAGATATACGACCTCTTCATGCTGAACGACGAACTTGACTGGCTCGAGATCCGCTTGAATACGCTCTCCTCAACTGTCGACTACTTTGTCATTGTCGAATCACCCTTGACATTCACTGGCCATCCGAAGCCCCTCACGCTGAAGGAGAACTGGGCGCGTTTCGAGAAATTCCACAAGCAAATGATATACAAGGAGCTTCAGAATCCCCCCGCTAACGCCCAGCGGACATGGGACTTGGAGGATCACCAGCGTAACGCGATGTTTCTCCAGGTTGTGCCGGATCTACAAGGCGAACAGCAGGCAAATATAGGCGACGTGTTGTTGGTGTCTGACGTTGATGAGATTGTTCGACCAGCTACGCTGGCCCTCCTGCGGAATTGTGCGTTCCAGCCGAGACTCACGCTCAGAAGCCAATTCTACTACTATGGGTTTCAGTGGCTACATAGGGGACCTCAGTGGGCGCATGGCCAAGCTACCATTTACAAGGGAGAGGGGACGATATTACCGGCTGATTTGAGAAATGGCGAAGGTGGTAACATAATCAAGACCTGGTGGGATAAGGCCGATCTCTGGAACGCTGGGTGGCACTGCAGTACATGTTTTGAAACAATTGATGAGGTCTTGAACAAGATGAACAGCTTCTCTCACGTGTCCTTGAATCAAGAGCAGTTTAGGGACCGGAAGAGGATTGCAGACAGGGTACGGCGGGGGTTGGATTTGTGGGATCGAGAGGGAGAGGTTTATGACCGGATCGAGGGAAATGAGGACGTCCCCGAATTTTTAAAGAGTAATAGGGAGAGGTTTCAATATCTTTTGGACAGGGATGGACCAAGTGCTGGATTCAAGGACAAAGACTTGTTCTAGATGTTCCCGGTTCAAGGGCAACACAAAGACACCACAGTTCTAGATGCCAGGGAGGACAGAAACAAGCTACCAGTCAGAGTGGCCTAATGTCAACGACAAATCAAGCTCACCCAATTGTACCACCTGGATATGAATCAACCAAAGGCAACGAAGCATGTCAGAGTTTGCCAGCGAGAATGAGGGGCAAGAAGCAGGACGACTATCAAAGGCCACGATTCGCACAAAATGGATCATAATGGATTGGAACATCCACACACAAGTACATATAGCCAAATATCCCACAAGATACGGTCTTTACCTGCCTATCCCTGAATGGACCATTTCTGTCCATGGACATCACAACGAGCTAAGATATATGGAAGCAAGTTGAGTAATATGTACTTCTACAACTTTAATATAACTCGCAGTATCAGGTAAATCATCTTGTTCTTTATAATTATGTCTTCCTCGAGATGGATAGAAGAAGCGGCAGCTTAGATGCTGTACAAGAGAAATTGGGATTATGATCAAAGGTGTTTTTTATGTTCCAGCAGGAGTCTTCTTTTATCATAGCCTTGTATGGTTACTTGCCATGGTCTTCTTAACCCCCTACTATTTCCGGCGAACCCCCACTAGTATATCCGCTCCGCAGGGCATTCACAAATACAGTAGCACCACAATGGAAATGTGAACTTCCTGATCACAAAACCTTTATTGTCCTTTATTTCAATTCTTTTACCGTACCACAACCGTCACGATTTTTATTTTTGGATCTGCTTCTTTGCATGCACCTGGCGTGTAATTTTTGGAAATAGGAGGAAAATGTCAACAAGCACGCAGACACTTGGGCCGCCACCACAGTTACACACCCGGCCAATCAATTATGGTGTCGAGCTTGAATTCGTATTTGCCTTCAGACAGGACGAGCTGGAGCTGGGTCATACCAATGGGGTTCCAAACACACTTAGGAAGAACTTGAAGTATTTTGAGCGGGAGGTATATCCTAAATTCACACAAATTGACCCTACGGCTTTGCCGGTAGGCTTATTCTCCATAAATGCGCTTCTTGTGCTCCCACAAAACCAATTGACTTTTTACTGTGCTGATTAGTTGTGACAGGACCACCCTTACAACAGCTGGGCGATAATGGAGGGCGGTGATCCCAACAAAGTGCGACCAGTACGTATTATTTCCTCTGCAACCTTTCAGATCAAAACCCCATGTTACATAATGGCATCGTTCTGCTGGTGGTAATTGGCTATCCCTTTAGCCATTCTCTATTGATGTTCGTTTCTGTTTTGCATCATACATGCTTCCTTAAAGTTGATGTATCGACTCACAATCGTATGCCTTTGCTAATCTATTAACAGTACAACCTAGAGCCACAGCTGATTGTGAAGAGAAAGCTTGCCGAGAAGTTTCCCAATCTACCTACCTTGGTTCGTGGTACTCTCTCTAGAGGAGATAGAGCTTTGATATCGTCAGAGGGATACAGAAAGTGGATCATCACTGTGGATCATTCTGTGTGTGGTCGTGGAGCTGACATTGGTACTTGGCTACCAGACAGGGTAATTGACCCCAGCGAGTGGGACTCGTATGGTATCGAGCTGGCGTCCCGGATCCTCAGCACTGGAGAGCCAGCCGGTAGAGTTGAGATTGAGGCTATCATCGACGTCGTGAAAGGCACGAAAATCAGCAACCATAACGGGTTTGTCACCAATCAATGTGGCCTGCACGTTCACGTCGAAGCCCCCAAAGAACTGAAAGTCTTGAAAGAGCTTGCTCTTCTACTGGTTGTGTATGAAGAAGAAATCAGCAAATTGCACCCTCCGTGTCGTAGGCACGGCCACCCTGCCACAATAAGGAGTTTGAATAGCAATCGGCTAGGCTTCCTTTATGACGAAGACACATTGACCCGACATCTTATTAAAATCGATTGCTCGACACATGCCCTGCGGCACAGCGAAAGCGCAATCCTGCGTGGAGCGAAAAACAGATTTGCGGAGATCAGGCAAGAAATCAACAATTGTGAGGACGCATGCGCGTTATCTAAACTAATGTGCTGGCCGGCAGACAACAGGCCGGGAAATGGACATGGAGACCGCAATAGATTCGTCAACTTTACCTACTTATGCCGAGGAGATGGATACGCGCAGACCATTGAGTTTCGCCAGGCTAGGGGGACCCTCGTAGCTGAAGAAGTCCACCACTGGGTTGATTTTTGTGTTGCTCTTGTCCGGCTCGCAGAATTCCATGCCGAGAACCCGGACGAGTTCCCAATTGACAGCTTTGAAAGCTATAGCGAGGACGGGGAAACAACGGTGCATGATCACATCAGTATTAATAGACTCACTGATTCGATGGGGTTGAGCGAAGAGGCCAGAGACTTCTGGTGTTGTAAGAGTTCGGAATATGTGTTCTATGAGAAGGGGGATGAAGACGACAGGACTGATAATGAAGATCCACCCCAAGACGACCCGTTGTCCGACGATGAAGATGAAGGAGAGGGCGAGGATAGGGGTGGAGATGAGATGGAGGCGACGAATGGAAAACTCCACCCCCTATCTAGCAGTGACAAGAACGACTGCAAAGACGAAAATGGTATCCAGAATGGCCGTACGCCAGAAGTAGCAGTAAATCCAACATTAAATAATCCTTACACTGGCAAGTCTATTGATATTGGTAAAGAAAAGTTTAACTACGAAGCTAGTACTTAAACCACTGATGGATCTATGGGAAGAGCTGATGAAAAACAACACTCTCGACGGTCGAGTAACACGTCAGACGAAACAAACAGATCAGATTGGTCTGTAAACGCTTCTCTTGGCCCAACGGGCAAAAAGATCGCCCCCGATATCCTGCGTTCCGAGGCTCCAGATAGTAACCTCGAAGAAGCAAAGGAGGAGAACCTTTACAGCGACGATGATGAGGCTTCGTGGTACAGTGATGATATGGTGACATCTGACGTGAACAAGGACATTTTTGAGTCATCTTCCTCTTTCCATACCGATAGTACCTATAATTACGAAGTGCCTGGTGCGGTTGTTAGTTTTACGCATACCTCACCGAATTCGAGGCTTCTAGTGAGTCAGAGGAAGCCGAAGAGAACAGGATGAACTCCGGGTATAGAAGTGAAAGAGAATATGGTCTCGAGGGCCATAAATCTGTAGGTCTAGGCACCTTTGTATTCCAAATAAGGTATTGACTTCAACAGGATCCAATGCATAAAATCAACCCTCGTCGCCAGTGTCAACTCTAACTGACCAAATTGAAAAGAAGAAGAAAAGTTTCAGTGGCGATAATAGGAAAGAAAGGCCAGGATGAGCGTACTAAGGGACAAAAAACCTGTAAATCAGTGCCGCTTCTTTGATGATGGAAATGAGATGTTTACTTGAACAGGGCAGGAAGAGGCCGAGGAACCACCTCCTATAGCACTCTCCTCGGAAGAAGTAGCTCAAATCGGGGCTCACATCGAGTTAGCATTGACTACTCTTAATGCACCGGCTTCTGAGAACCCACCTGTACCAGGAGATATGCCAGAGATACAACGTATAGCCGCTGGGCATTATGCCGACGAGGCCATGTCCACCGACGGAATCTACAGGTACGTGAGCGTTTTCAGCATAAATGACAGGATCATCATCAACACGCCGTAGCACCCGAGCCGCAGTCTCGGGTTAGGGCATTGTAAGGATATGAAAAGGAGAAGTCCTCGCTTGATATTATGACCTACGGCATAGGTTGATGAGTGTTGACTGTGATGGTCGTACTTTATGCCTGGAATTTATGAGTAATACTGCTCAGACGATCAAAGGCCGGCGCACAAGTACTTCAATACCGAAGAAAATACTATGCATATTGGCCAGTTGTGGCTAAATATATAAGCATTACTTTATCCTCTCTTCTGAACGTTCATGTCATATGAAGTGCCATACTGCTTTTTTATTCGCGCGTCGGCTTTGCCTGACCTTTTTAGCCAGGACAGGAAACAAAGCACATTATTTGATTATGTTGGCTTGCACAGGAACATGTTGACTTTTTCGACAGTTGATATTATCAGAACTTAACAAAACAAGACTAAACTTAGGAGTAACCATGCGTCTACAACAGAACCTCACTTCGCCATTAACCAACATCATCCCTTTATCCTCATCACGTATCATACATCTCGTATCAGGCAAGCAGGCCAGATTCATATACATCAACTTGCCATCGGACAGTAATCTCAAGATTAAGTACTGTCTTCTTCCACAATGGTATTCATGACGCCTGAGGCCTTCGCAAGACAAGTCCGGGGGTCATGCGTGTTCCGAGTACTGAGATCCGGATACGGGAGCTTGTGCTCTTGCATGAACTTGTCGAATCGCTGCATGCATTTTAGGATATTCTCCTTTTCCATCCTCTTTTCCCAAAGAGTAGAAGTAATCTCTCTGCGGCTAAACCAAGCTTCCCGCGCATCCTGCATATCTTCCTGGGCCTCGTCTCGCTCTTGCTTGTCGTACTTGAAGTACAACCCAAGCTCATGCGGTCGGAAGTCCGCCTCGAGAACTGTTCCGGCGGGTGTGGTGACCCGGATTAGCGGGATAGGAGACTCGGCTGCAGCGATTCCATCTTTGAGTATATGGTTGGTAGCGAGTACCGTTAGGCTGCAAGGATACCGAGGAAGCTGGTCTGGTCTGGGAGAAACTGTACTTAGAAATATATATCGAGCTGACTTGAGCCCATCCCTCTCCTGCCCCCTTGGCATTTCGGCGTTCTTCGCCACGACGTTGTTGAGATATGTTCCGAATTCCGATAAAGTCCAAGGAATTGCGACTGCACGCTCAACAGATGGTGGTGGAGTTGGTGGTGGTGTTGGAAGGCCCTTCGCGATATGTGGGGTTGAAGTTTCCCCGTTGTAATCGTAGAAGTTCCTGAAATCATCTTCGTCGGAATCTTCGTCGGAAGAGTCATCGACATTCTCCGTCGTGTAGTATTCGACACTTCTGCAATCTTGCAGGACTTTCTCTGAAGTATTAGTCTCCGGAATAGCCTTTTCGTCGATATGGCTGTAGGACTTGCTGAGATCATCTGAATCTGAATCGGAATCACAATCAGAATCAGAATCACAATCCTCGTCAGAACTGATCGTGTAGCATTCGACACTGCCACAGACATGCTGGGCTCTTTCTGTACTGTTGGTTCCAGTGGTTTCACATCCTTCGGCTTCAGAGATGGTCCTTTCCACCTGCTTCCTGCACTCTTCAGTGGCAGCTGCAAGCTTAGTGCTGGCCTGTGCATGTCCCCTCGCGGCAGCCTCTAGCTCTTCGATGACTTGCTTCCACCAGTGTTGGCCTAAAGAACGGAAATGCAATTCATTCTGCAGCAGCTCATCCGCTATTTTGCTCCGGCAATTCATTCCATCATAAATTCTCTTCTTTTGCTCTGCCATACGAGCATCATACCATCGCCCCAAGGAGTCATAGCACGCAAGCTGCATTTCTGCTTGCGCTTCTATTTCGGCGCATCCATCATCCATACAAATTGTTGTATGATCATTGACCGTCTTCTTCAAGTGAGGGACATACATATTTGGGTTCCTAAGAGCTTTCAGGTGGGCCGTAAGAGATGAAACTTGCTTCCAGTCAGGGATGTGGATTTCCTTGAGCTTGGGTGGTCCTCTTGGTGAAACAGGGTTTGGGGGTAATTGTGATTGCTTGACGACAGGCATTGCATCATCCTGCTTGATTGTGACGGAAATCATGGTGACAGGTTGAATCGGTGAAGTTTGCTGAATGACTTTCTGGGTGACACGGCTATGAACTGTGTCGAGTTTGGTTCGTTGATGTACTGGGCCAAAGTGAGAAGTACGATTTTGTTGTGGTTAGGATTGCGTTTCTCTTGGGTAAAATGTCTCTGATCCCTGATTCAGAGCGAAGACAGCGACAATGCCAAAGCTTAAAAGCGATAACTTGCGTGGTTGTGGTGGAAGTGGGTGTCGTCAGGTCTTGTGGTGTCTTGATAGTCTGATGTGATTCAACGTTTGGTATGAAGAAAGTAAACTGACTGAAGGACAATTGTGATGTTAGAGAAGGAGGAAGGAAATGAGAAAAAAGTGGGAGCAATATATTTTTTGGGTGTTGAGAAGTGGACTGAATATGTTGCAACTGGGCCCCAACCTTCTTAGTATTGCGGCTCAAATAAGGTCTGTGAAACATATGGCACTTGCAGCTTTATGACGATATGGCCTAACTTTAGGATCAGCTCTACCTTACCAGGCGAAGTAGAAATAAGGCCAACCTCTTCATTCAAGCTAAGACGATCGAGCTTGCGCTATTCCTTGAGAGCTTGGTTCCTGAGAAAATAGGCATGGAAACGGTCGACTTTCCTCGAATCTTATTGGACCATTCTCACCAGCAGTAGTCTGGCTTGAGTGTCTTGGAATCTGTGGTGAGGGTTCAAACCCTTTGGCTTCCTTCCCAAGCTAACTTTAGCCTGGTGCCTGTATCCCACACCATCCAAGCAGTTTGGTAATGGCGCAAAAATGGTAGAAAACGAATAAAGTCAAAATTCGCACATGCAACCAGTGTTGTCCAGGTAAATGAACCAATTCTTGAGATTCTTCTATTCCTCGATTGTATCTCTTACATCTCAAGCTTTCCGACGTGAAGTGCTTGAGCGTGTGGTGATGCACGCGCTTAGTGTTTAGCGGCAGAGTCTACTCAGTAGCAGCCAGCTATATGACAGAAATGTTGGGGGTCTATCCAGATCCAGGAGCGTGATCTCATAACTAATGTCGACGAGGCTCAATTTAGATGGCATTCTCTCTCAACCAATCTCTGCCACTTCACTTCGCCGGACTATTACTCAGTGCTGGTGGTCTAGTCGAGTTGTTCATGACCCGCCTTGTAGACATCTGGTAGTGCATTAGCAGGTGATCTATTGTGGACGAAGGGGTTTGTCTGCGCCAGTCCGCGATGGGACAGGCCAACGTGTAAGCAGCTCACCCAAGATAGTCCTCCCTGATACTGGCGATGGCATACATGCCTCCGACTTCAGCTCTTGTACCAATCAGCTTGACTCGCACGTGCGTTCCCACCTCGATAACCGAGTCTTCGTTATTGGTGAACTGTGGGGGAGTAGCATTTGGATCAAACTTGATGTCGGTAGGGATCAACTGGCTCGAGTATCAGCGTGGGTTGGCTCTACACCCAAATCGCATATACTCACGTGAGAAGAGACGAAGAGAGGGAGGGGACCAGCGTCTGCGAAGAAGCCAACGGCGTTGACAGACGTCACGATAGCATCGACCTGCGCGAAATGAGCCAAGTACGAAAGCAAGGATTCCTCAGCAGTCTCACGGTCTCGCCCTTAAAAGGTCTCCAAACCACCGCACGGTAGTGCACCGTGAACTCGGCCAAGCCGCTGCCGGGCAAAATACGCCCCTCGGAGATATCGACTGTGTCCATTATAGTGATTATGAAGTAGCGACCTGTGCATGTTCCTTCTACATCCTTCAAGAGCTTCCCCGTCACCAGCTCGTGCATGTTCCGACCAAAGTATGAGGGATGCAATGTGACCTGGTGGGTCAAGCTGAGGACGAAGAACATGGTGGGCGATGGCGGCGAGGGGTTGCGCGCGCAGGTGCGATGAGCTTTACTTTGGGATTATATTTGTTATGCGACTCGAAAGCCAAGACTGACTTGCACCTCGCGGCGAGTTTGAGGCAATCAAGGGCGGATTCGTGCTTAGTTGCGAGTGAATAGCTATTTGGGCGCTGCTCTTCTACCCCGACACGCCCTTCGACACCCGTCGATATGTTCCCCTAAATGGCGCAGAACCCTCTTAAGCTCGTAGATATGATGCGCCTGATGCTGGAAGGGTTCTGCAGTCATCAGTCCCAAATGTAGCAACGCGCCGAGTTTAGCAAAACTTGAACATACAGTGAGTGCAGCGCGCGACTTCTGGCTCAAAGGAATGACAGCACAAAGACCGAACACTCTGGCGACTACTCTGGAGATAGGGACCGTCACAGAGTGCGCGCGGAGGGAGTCGATGCTGGTGTCGAGTCGAGTCTGGGGCGAGGACTGAGGAGAGGGAGGGAGAGAGGAAGGGAGGGAGAGGAGGGAGGTTTGAAGCTCTGCGACGCGGCAAGAATTCAAGGTGTTTTTGGGAATTGGTGATGGGATGAACGCGTGGCAGGTGTAAATTGTATCACTAAAAAATGCCCACCGCACCGCCCCCCACCACACCACCGGCGGACGTAGCGGAGGCGAGACGAGGAACGAAAGACGCCATGGCCAACGACAGACAGGCATGAAATGGGAAATGCGGATGATGCTGCTACGTCTACGTCGCCGTCCGTCTATCATTAGATGAGAACACGATATCATCACCCCATCGTACTTGATTGACTTGACTCCCTTTAACTGACAACCTCAATCCTCCAACCCTTCTCCTACATTGATCTTTCCCTCGCACCCTCAGTGATGGTCCTGCGGCAAGTACGAAAACGCTGATTGATATACTTACCGTGCTGCCTCACTCAGCCATCTGCAATATCCTATCCTCCCTCTATAACAACTTTCCACTCTCAACCAACCTCCTCCCTCCTCGGAATGTCTCTCAATCTAGAAAAGCAACTATGCTTCGTAGGTAGCACCACTCCCCTGAGAATGTCCCTTCAAGCTGAACCTATCCAAGTATGGCGCCTACCACCACAATACCGTCAACATGAGCATACACATGACCTTCGTACCCATGATTCTCGCTGCCAGCTTACTACTGGTATAGCCCCCGAGTCTCCCGTCCCCATGCCAGAGATAAAACGCTGACAGCTCGTTCCAGGCGACAAATAGTCCCACCATAATCCCTCTCCCATCTTGGTTAACCGTCCCAAACCTTCCTCTCAACGCCGGCACAATCGGTGCAATAGGCTACAGCGCCTTCTATATCCTGCTGGAACCAGTCGCTGGAACCATTCTCCTACCAATCATAATCGGCTGGACAGCGTTTGCGAATCACCTTACGAGTACCTACACAACGAGCGCGAATGCCGTCGGTATTACCGTCGAGATCATTGCCTGGATCGCCCAATTCATTGGACATGGCGTTTACGAGCACCGTGCCCCGGCGCTGTTAGACAACTTGGTGCAGGCACTTGTCCTCGCTCCGTTTTTCGTCTTCATGGAGGCCTTGTTCAAGTTTGGGTACAGACCTGAGTTGCAGAAGAGAGTGAACGACGCGGTGGAGAAAGAGGTCAAGAAGTTTCAATCAGGAAAGTCAAATGGGGCTGCTGCGAAGAATGGAAAGGCGAATTAAGGAACCAAGATGACGAAGAGAGGGCAAAGTGCAGGACACAGCCCGGAATACAATATATCAACTGGCTGGGGGGACGGACCAAATTTTGGATCAAGACAGTCCTAGAGAGCAGAGGCATTGGCAGGGCCAGGTACGAGCAGAGTTTCCCATCAGCTACCAGATGAGAATCGGGGAAAGGTGCACAATTCCAGGGTTGGCAGGCTTCTTTCTATCTCAACGTGTATCAAATCGTCCCTACGAGCGTTACGAATGCCAATATCGATTTCATTTTCACATTTTCAGGGGGTCAAGCGTTACAAGTTCTTTGTTGCAATATAGCATGGAATTACATAGCACAAGCTCTTCACTTATTTTTTGGATTTGTACAAATTGTTCTTTTTATTGTAAAGTAACCTCACAGTGCTACTGGCAAGTGGAGCACTTCCGATTCGCCAGTAGGTTGTATCTTCAAATGCAACGCTCAAGAAAATGCTCAAAATACCTTTGTTGTGAAATTCTTTTGTTCTTGCGAACACCTACCTTTCTTTTACGCCCAATTGTCCACCCTCATCTCAATTTCCCCAATCACGAAGGGCATTCTCGAGCTGCTCGTCCATCGTATCAACAACTTTCAGATGTCCGTGCTGGTTTCGCCTGATGCGCAAGCTTCCCGGAGAAACGGTCATCGGCGAGACTGGGGAAGGGGATCGCGTGCGTCCCCAGTCTTGCGAGCGATTTCGCGGTGAGATTGGCGACACCTCGTAGCTGTCTCCCGAGAGTCGTAGCGGTGCTGGCGTCAGTCTTCTCCCCGGAATCGGTTTCGGATTCGGGGTCTGGATGCGGGCAGGGCTTGGGTGTCCACGAATTGGTCTGAGAGGACGCGTAGGCAACGGACGTCCTGGCGCCGGGTCAGCTGGTGGGTATCGACCGTGACTTGTCTGCGGTGCCGAGTTCCAGCGCGCCCAGTCGATCTGAGGCTCTTCGTAGACCGGCTCTGCTCGACGTGGGCGTGGGGGTGGGAGGGGTGGCCCGTGGCTTGCTGTCCCTGGCATAGCGAGGTACTCTCGGACGAGATTGGGCTCCAGGGCGTCGGATGTCTCGCCGCGAGTCCAGTTGTACCTATTCGCAGCTGCCGTTGCAGCAGCCCGCGCCTCTCGTGTGCTTGAGGTCCGTTGCAGGTGGTGGTTGTGCGGTACTGGTACTCTCTTGATGTGCTCCCGTACTGGTACTCTCTTGATGGGCTCCCGTACCGGTGCGACTGGTACTCTCTTGATGGGCTCTCGTACCGGTGCGACTGGGTGATGTTTGTTGTCCGGGGTGATGTTCCGATGTGCCTGGCCTCGAGCACTCGCCCACTCACGCGGTCCGTTAGCACAACACAATCCACCGTTGGACTGTCGGCTTCTCGCCGACGTGTGACGGCCTTCGGCGATGCATTTTGAGCAGCGGAAGCTTCCTTTGCCGTGTGAGCGCCCGCGCTCTTCCTCCGTGGGGTTTCTGGCCTCGTACGTGCGCGAGTGCACATATCGAGGTCGCTCCATGTTGTCCAGTGTCTCTCGTCGATCTCTGGCGGCCTGGAAGCAGACGGCGCAGAGGCCGTCGATGGATGATCGACCTTTGCTTAGCCGGCAGGATGGTGCTGTGTTTGCACAGAAGAGAGATTTGATGAAGCTTTGCTTCTTATTTGTCCCCCATGATTTGTATGAGTTTTGGCAGCGTGTCAGCTGTTTTTCGGTGTGCAAGCACTGTAAGTATATTGTAGCGGATTCGTGACACATCTCTGTGATTCTTTCGTTCTTTCTGCAAGAGTTTGAAAGTTAGAAATGTTTGATGATATAGATAAGAATTCTATGGAAATGAGGCTGACAATGGGCATTGTATTCATGCCTATATATCTGCTGGAAGTTACTTGTTATTTCTCCCCTTTCTTGTTCATTGTGTATTTATGAAAGAAAGTTATGCTACTATACAAAGGTCTGGCGAGAGGAGGTGTTTGTTCTGCTATTTTCTTTGTTTCCTTTCAGCATGACAATTATCTCTTCGTAGAACAATGTGCTTCAACAAAGGGAGGAATTTCAATATCCTTCAAGCTGTTTTATTTTGCCAAGTGGGCCACGATTGGTAGTAAAGCTCTGTTACCAAAGCCGTACCTGTTGAAACTCATAGTGCAGTCGATATTCAGAAATTATTCCCCATCTGTTGGTCCATGCTTTCAGGAGTCTTTGAGGTTCACCATGTTCTTTCCTCGCTATGCCTGATACAACATCGGGATGGAGACACCGTATATGCTTGATGGTTGCTTTGGTGCATGTTAGGAAGAGTAACCGCATGGAGTTTTCGGCATGCTTCGAAAGCCGTGGACTTCGTAACTCGCGGACTGTCAAGTGGCGGGGCGCTCTTGGAAGAGAGGAAAGTTGATGGCAATTACCATGATGGGGGACGCGAACAAGAACAGTTGAATTACCCTATATTGGAACAGCATTTATTGAGTCAATTTTTACAAAGCTCAAAAGCAAATAATTTCACGGTGAGAACAGCACAGCTGTATTCTAGGCATCATATTTATTACATTTTATCATAACAGAATCAAACATACTTACCTGCTACCCACCATTTGATCCTCAGAACTCTATTCCATCTGCAACAAATACTTCTTGCCTCAAACTACTCGGAGTTTTTGATTTGTGCTTGAGTTCCCGCTCGGAAACTGATGGTTTGATGGTTGAATTGTACAGACGGACCATCTCGGCGTTTACCCCCTTTGTTTGGTCCTTGAATTCGCCCCAAGTGGTGTCTCCTTCATTGCCAAAGAAGTCAAATGTACCTTCTACTGGCGAAACTTCCTCCATCGCTGGAACCGATGGACCAAAGTATGTTACCCAGTCGATGGGGTTGCCGTTGTCGTCCATGCCGTTTTGATCCAAGCCAGGTTGTGGGGTAGATGGACGTTCCATTTCTAGCTCTAACTCTAGCTCTAGTGCATTGGATGATGAATCTTCAGACGCAAGTTGCCAGTCATCGGAGAATGGATCTTCAATTGCAAGAGGCCAGTCCAAGAGACAAATCCACTCTGCGACTATGTCTCTCATCGCACTGTGTTGTGGGCTGACTTTGAGTCCAATAGATAGATACTGCTCATGGCCAAACCTCTTCTCCCATTCTCTCGGGCAATGAATAGTCCTGGACGTGAAGCCTATTTCTACGGGAGCACCAATAAATACCGGGATCTCGAAGTCCTGAATATTGTTCGGTATACTGAAGTATTTCCGAATACCGGCAATCATTACTCTTCCTTGCTCAGATTTTATCGATACTTCCTCGCCGTACTTGGTGTTCGCCTCGGGTGAGTTTGGCGAGATGCTGTTTTCATCAAGCGCGGTCGAAGCAGAAGCGACTCCAAGTGACAGAAGTTCCTCGTTGGTCTGTGGGGGAAGCGGTGGTAGCTCAACCTCCTCCAGACGGATTTTGCGGATCCGCTTCCGAGTTACTCGTGGGTTAGATGAACCGCTTGAGCGAGATCCAGTAACCGTGTGAAGTGTCAACGTCGATGAAGATCGCACAATTGGGGGTCTCTGCGTACGACCATCGAGCCTTTTTCGAAGGGATTTAGGCGGAAGACTTACTAAAGTATCAATGGGAACTACAGGCTGCCACTCAACCGGTGGTTTTGCGGGAGGGAGTTGAAACGGACGCTGCTCGAAGTTGGCCAGATTTGACTGGATCCGAGGATGGGATTTGGAATCCGCAAGTGAAGTTGCGATCTCTGCGCACTGGTGGCACTGTCGAGCTACTGAGGAACCGTTTGCAGCGTGAACCTTGTGTACATCATCCCAGAACTTGTGGGCCCTTTCGAGGTCATGCTTTGCATCTTGCGCTGCTACTCGTTGTTTCTCAGACGCCTCTTCGACTTCCTGTGCTTTAGTCCGCGAAGACTTCTTTCGGGAATCACGCTGGATTGATTTCAAAGCTTTGACAGAACTGGAAGTTTCATTCATTGCCAGCAATGCAACTGTCTCTTTTTGGCCTTTGGTAGGAGGGGCGTGTTTTTGTGGTTTCGGGTCCGACTCTGAGTCTGGCTCCTCTTCAGTCACCGCAGGCTCCTGAGGATCTGGTAAGTTGTGAGTTTTGCGGCAATCATCACATGGGTTATCGCTAGTCTCATATGAGATTCTTGGATTCGCAAAGGTGTCTCTGACTTTTTCCCAGAACGCTTTTTGTTTGGGTTGTTCGTCCTCGACGACAGAGGTGTGTCCACACACGTGGTATGTAGAAACTGCTTGGTGAACCATACTGAAAACTTGATATACCCAACTCAATGTCTGACTAGATATTTAGCTGAATGACCTGGGATATACTTGGACTGGAATACTTGGACAGGTCAGCCAAAGTTTTGACCTTTATGCTCTACTTTTGCCTTTTCCAGAGGAGCTGTTTACGAACAAACAATGGCATTGACCAGGACAACGGTGACAAAGCCTTGAGACTGAACAAAGAGCTGAGTGGTAGACCTTTATTGCTTTGTGGCGTTGCAGACAATCCGCTTTTCGAGCATAAAAGAATGTTTTGGTGGACTTTATAGCTTCTGATCTGGTGTTCTAAACAGCAGTAGCATTGCCGCGAACCCCAAGAAACCTTTATAAAGGAATCATATTGGCACCTCAGCTCTTCTTTGAAGCTTGTAGACCGCGACTTATGCAGCCTGGAATAAGGTTCTACCTGTCCTCGTTGGTAATGCCATTACACCTACGAGGGTAGATCTGATGATCATGGGAGCTCAATAGATGGCTGCGACTTTTAGTGATGTGATTGAACACTGTGAGCTTGGCAACGTTGTTGATCATATTTTCAGAGAGGACTGCGAAGGCGTGGCTTTCAGGAGAGCAGGAGTAAGACGTTCTAGCGAGCCCCCTTTATGCTAGACATAAAAAGCGGTCGTCGAACGCGTTATAAATCGGTGCCCCTTTTCTGTCCACCACGAGCTCCGTCGCATAGATAATATGTTTATGGACTTGAATTATGAGCATTCCGCATATAGATTAAAATATAAAATTCTCAGATGTCTAGTAGTGGTTGAAAGAAACCCCTTTAGCATTTTGCAAGCACTAAGCATATTTGAACTGAATTGGCTATTACTTAGGAACTTTTAAGTGATAAAAAATATTTTGGGTCTCAAGAGGCTACAGTATGTATTGGGGCTCGCTTAAGCCGTTGTGAAAATACCCTGTCCACCAGTTTTTCATGGACTTAAGTAGCAAGCTCAAAACGCGAAGATTTCCCCAAATTATATTAAGCTTCCTACTCAGGATGAGTAGCAGTAGCAGGAAGATGTCGGGAAGCATGATTACGGACTTTGCGGAACTAAATTTTCGAGGGGTATGCAATTTGGGGTGGTACGAGCTGATGGAAAATTGCATGGTTGAAATCCGTACTCCCACACCAGTTTTTTCATTCGACGTCCCTTATCTGCCAAGTCTTTTTGCTGTTGAGCCTAATACCTAGATACGAAATGTTAAGGCTGACCTGCTTGCTGCGAGCGCAGAAGAACTTGAAAGTATTAATTATTACATTGGGACGTTTAGTGAAAGCCTGGTTCGCAGAGGGTGCGGTGCAGGCTGGAAACTGGCTAGCACATTGCGTATGTGTTTGAAGCTCTAAGAATTGGTTATGTGTATATCATAAGACATCTCATTTATCTAAGATCCAATGTTTTAGGACCCTTCTAGATAAAGTTGCGGGCTATACCCCGCCCCCTTTTCGCCACTTCCTTAAGCGAGCCCCCTTCCCCGCTTTACTGTTGAGAAGATCATTCTCTCCTGCAAAGCTCCTTGCAAAGGGACACGCGCATTTTCCAACCTAAACGGCACTCCAAGCTTCAATGCCAAGTAGCACATGGTTTTTGCAAATCAGAAATTTTACTGCTTCCGAGCGAGCGTATGGCTTACGCCTTTAACCGGTGCATCATACATGTGCAGAAAGCAATATATAAGTCAATGCCATAGGGTCGAAAGCGTGTCCCCGCCTTTGTGAGTCGCATCGTACACGGGAGCAATCACCGGATGCTTTCCCCCAGGTATCGTGCTGTTTATGATTGGATTGAACAGAGCTTAGGCTAAATCGTGCTCATGCAGGGCTCGGCATGCAAGTCAGTTGAAGCTTCGTTGTGTAACAGCCAAGTTTTATACTCAAGAGAATGATACGTAATGAGTCATCCTTGAGTGCCACTGACTTCTATAATGTTTTGTCTAATGCCTTTTCTATAAAAAGTCCGCCAATTATAAACATCTAAACTTTTTATTATGCTTCCTTGGGCTAGACGCACATCCGGCACTCCTTTTTTATCAACTTTTAATGTCCCACACCACCTGGCACGTTATCCTTTTTTTTGTGGCGGCGGCCGTAAATCGCTATAGGAGTTGATGGTTTTTAGATGTCGGTAGAGTTGCACTGCGTCTATGAGTGGGTTTTCACATGGTATAGGTTTGCCTTCTGTGGCTTGGTTCGTCACGCTATGTCCAAGTGACCTATTGTACGACCCCGAGAACAAGACAAGTATACCTGCAAAGTATACCATCACTTTTTACGATCCACAGGTATCAAAAACACCCCACCAAGAGCTTCTAACATCCAAAATCAAATCCTAAGTTCGCTCTGCTTGATTTGATCATCAAAGCATTTCTACCGCAATGTCTTTCACTATGCTGAATTTTCAAAATCCAAGAGCATGGACGCTGTTCATCACTCCAGCATCTTTTATTCTGGTCTTGGGTGTTTATTTCACGAGTCTTATCATTTATCGACTCTGGTTCTCACCTATTGCCAAGTTTCCTGGACACAAAATCGCAGCTATCACTGGATGGTACGAAAGTTATTACGATCTCGTGAAAAGAGGAAAATATCTATATGAAATTGAAAAGATGCACACAATTTATGGTCAGCATACAGACAGACATGATCAGATTTGTGCTAAGCTCGACAGGTCCTGTTGTCAGAATCAACCCATGGGAACTATCCATCAAGGACCCAGACTTTTATACGGAGCTTTTCGTTGCAGCAAACACAAGACGAACCGAGAAATGGGCCGGCTCACTCAAGGGACTTGGTTTTGATGGTAAGAAATCCCTCGAACTCCTCGAGATGTCCCGAATGGCTGTAAGTGAGACTCATTTATCCTAGACACTCATATTACAACCGTCTCACACGAGCTGCACCGAAAGCGAAGAAAGCCACTAGCTCCATTCTTCACTCGCCGCAGTCTCGAAAGCGTTGAGGTCAAGATTGCCCAGAAAGCAGCAATTCTAGAGCAACGCCTGCAGGGATTTAGCGGTTCAGACAGCCCCGTTCACCTCGAGCATGCATTCTCTGCTTTTGCTGGAGATATTATCTGTAAAATCTGTTGTGAGCACCCTTCTGAAATGCTGGATGACCCGACATTTGCAAGTTACTGGTACCTTGACATTCCGTCAACTCCATCAGCGCACTATACTGATACTTACTAGGCATAATTTCTTCGACACCATGACAGAAACAAGCCTGATATTTATCAACTTCCCATTCCTTAGAGGGTAAGAGCATCACCCAAGGCGATCTACGAAACACGTTTCATGCAATCGTACACTAATAACCTGTATTAGGGCTATTCTGACATTGCCGGAGCAGGTACTTATCAAACTGTCTCCCGGAATCGCTCACCTGAAGAAGCTAGACGATGTGAGTAGCCTAAACCCTCAATTTCGTTTCTTCCGAGAGGCATTGCTAATCCACGTATCGGAATTCAGATAGCTAAATCTGGCATTGATGATGCCAATCAAGCCAAAATCGAAGCGCCTTTGAGTGAAACCGAGCCCACACGTACACTTTTTCAATTCATGGTCTCAAGTGACATGCCTCCAGCTGAAAAATCAATGGGTCGACTTACCGAAGAAGCTATGCTCCTTTTCGCTGCCGGGTCTTTTACAGTCGCGAGCACCATGGTCTCAATTTCCTACCACTTGCTCGACAACCCTTCCGCGAGAACAAAACTACAAGAAGAAATTGGGAACACCATGTCTGAGTATCCTCACCGGATTCCTCATCGGGCGGAGCTGGAAAAAATACCTTACTTGACGGCAGTGATAAAAGAGGGTCTTCGGTGAGAATTCATTCCCGTCCGTTTCAATGGCCTTCAAATTACGTGTCTGATACGCCACGACAGCATAGACACGGTGGTAGGCCGTCGTATAACTCGAGTGTTCCCTGACGAAGAGGTACGATATAAAGATTGGACTATCCCACGAAACGTGAGTAACCACCAGCCTCTGAATCAGTACTACGTAGTTCCGGACTGACCGGAACCAAATCTCTCTAGACTCCGATGGGCATGTCGGCCTACTTCATGCACACGGACGCCGATATATTTCCAGAGCCATGGAAATTCATTCCTGAGCGATGGCTAGGCGAGTATAATCCATTGATGGACAGGAACTTTGTGCCATTTGCAAAAGGTTCGCGTGGTTGCTTGGGGGAGAAGTAAGTATTTTCTCTCCACTGCGAACAGTTCAACTGACTCATTGTGGCTATGCAGTCTGGCATGGGCAGAGCTCTATATCCTCACAGCAGTATTGTTTCGTCCCGGAGGGCCAAGGATGTCTCTCTTTGAGACGGACAAAAGCGACGTGAAGAAAGTGCATCATTATACTTCCTCATTGTCCAAGAGTGATAGCAAGGGATTAAGGATCAAGGTTCAATGATTAGCTACATTCTGACAAATGAACCTGGCTTTCATAAGAGGTTTGAAAATGGGGGACACAGCCGTGGTTTCATTGGACTTTGGAGGACGTTATGAGTCATGACCAATCGAAACGGCCGAGCTGAGTGAGTTATGAAATACTATGGGAATCCCATCGTAAGCTAGTCATTTGAAGCTTGCTAAGTTCAAACTTCAACGTAACGTAACTGTATCTTGTGAATTCAAATGTGTCATACACTCTGCTTTTGATTCGAAATCTCTCACAAAGGCACTTCCAATCCGTGAGGGAGGGCACCCCACGAGCACCCATTCGAGACCATATACTCTTTTACACCCATTCACAGTCGCTTTGTCGACACGTAATTCTAGAGGCTGTAATCGTCTCACAATGGCTTCGAACGCCTTAGTATGGACAGGTATGAAGCGGCGTCCTCAAACCGCCAACTACATTTGCTCAAACGACTTTGTAATGCTTAAACTCCCTCGTCTTGACACCCTTTTCAAACATCAGATCCAGCTCTTCGTAAGTTCGGCCCTTCGTTTCAGGGATCCTAAACCAAGCCCACACGAACGAGATCGTGGAGAGCCCGCCTGTATCGTATATTAACATCTCTTACTTTTGAATGAGGGTGGGACGATTACCAAAGAAGAACCCAAGCTTTCCTCTCATGTTTGCTTGGTCCGGGTTGATCATATACGGAATAGCAACAGTCATGACAATCCCAAATAGTGCCTGTACAGCCGTCGCAACCGCAATCGTTCTGGACCTCACCTTGGTCGCTGATACCTCGCAGATTATAGCGAAGCACACGGGCCCTATGGTCAAGTCGTATATGCCATTCCAGATCACCATGATACTAGATTGTGCCCAGATGACCCCTGGTCGATTCTTATAGTTGGGGACGCAGTCCAGGATTGCGATGATAAACATCATGACTGATAGGACGGCGAGACCGATGTTGTACATTCGTCGGCGGCCCATGTAGGAGAGAAGAACCCAAGATATACAGGTCCCGACGAATCCTACTGCTAGGTAGCCGACGCTCATATCGAAGGCTTTTGAGCCAGGAAGACCGGCAACTAGAGACCATAAGCATGAGTTTCAAATTAAGTGGAGCTGGACTCACGTTGGAAAAAGTAGGTTGCGTAACCGACTAGATAGATGCCACTGAATACCTGAATAGTGTAGACTCCAATTGAGATTTCAGTTCTTCGGAGGTTGGTCTTCTTAAAGCAATCCATGTACGTAGTTCCTGTCTCCATTTCAAGTTCAAGCCTGTCAGTCTCAATCATCATCGCCAAAGTAGGCTTATTATCGACTTTGGACGAAGATAGACGGTTCAACGCTTTCTCCGCTTCTTCCAATCTGCCCTTTCGTATAAGCCACCAGGGTGACTCCGGGGCAAAAGGAACACCTGCCAGAATGATAAGAGTCCATAGCCATTGGATAGCAAATGGCGCAGAGTAGGCCCAGTGTGTGTCCAGGGTCTGAGTTCCAGCAATGACACCGTTTGCGAGCAACTGGCCCATGACAAAGCAAAGGTTGATATATGCTGTGAGATGGCCTCGGAGAGCAATAGGGCACACTTCTGAGGCGTAGGTTGGAGCTATGGTTGCGTAGGTGCCGAGGATAAGACCCCCAATGAGCTCTCCAGCTAGCAATACCTTCAAAGAGCGGGCAAAGAACTGGATGCTATAGGACACGGAGTCGCGGATCAGCTATCTTCTCGAAGGACGCCTTAGCTGCGTAGTTTGCTTACAAGATACACCCAGCAGTACCAACAACACAAGCCGCAAATGTCTATGGAAGTCAGCCGAGGTATCTTTTTATAATTCCTCCCATTTCTCAAGCACATACCCATTTTCTACCATACCACTCCATCGGGTACCCTGCCGCCAGCGCTCCAACAACCTGCCCGATTGGATTACCCATGCCCAACCCCGTCTGCCACGGCGCACTAATAATATAACTCCCCTCGAACAAATACCCAAAGTCCTTCTGGAAGGCAGGAGTAGCATATAAACTACCCATTAACTGCGGATCAAAAGCCGTCATGAGTATCCCAAGGGAGAAGAATATGGACCACTAGATCACGGAGGAGTTAGTTATTTCCTATAAAGGACGGTTTCAGGAGTAGAGGGAGTTTATATTCCATTTTGGGAGATCTATAGGAGCAGGTAGAGCAAAAGACGAAATATAATAGAAGGGGGTAGGGTAAAATCAAAGAGCCATGTATCCTTACTCCGACGGCAGCGGGGTAGAGTTTTAAGCCTTCGAAGAAACCCATCCGGTGCTCTGTTTCCATGGCATAGAGGGCTTCGGGCCCGATTTCAAGGACGGTGCCATTTTTGGCGGTGTTTTCGATGTCAAAACCACCGTGCTCTTCTGATTTTCCCATGTTTATATTGAGTAGAAAATGGATGGGAAGAATTTTGAAATCCGGACGAAGAAGCTCACGATATCGTTATCAGAAGCACCGGGCGATGGGTGCCCGGAGGAGGGGTGGAGATGTAATCGGAGCTTGGTCTTGGAGGTGTCCCTGTTTACCGACAAAATCCCCATTTTTGATTTTGGATGTAACGTTGACAGTCAGGGTGGGGTGGCTTGATTGGGGCATACCGGCTGTTATCATTCTTGAGATTCGACAAGGTTTATCGTGACTGGTTTGCTGATATCAAAGGAAAATTAACTTTTCAGACCGTGGTGCTGGGACGATTGAAGTTTTTAACGGCGGTCTAAAGTATGGCGATGCAGCCTCAAACTACGAATCTTAGCGCGGCTTCACCATCACGTTGCCAACCAGAAGTTGAGTACCATAGGTAATTGCTTTATTGCTCTGTACCTGTAATTCTACCCGGCAACTCCTCTCGCAAGTATGTCATCGTCTGGCGATTCCCGTTTTGCTTCTTCCACCTCTCTTTCAAAAACGAACTGGGCATCGTGGTCTTGTTCCAACACCCGGAGTGGAACTTCCTTGCCCAAGGCCCTGAAACGGCTGCGTACCACGTCAGAGTCAACATATGCACCTTTCAACCATCTCTCGCCTCCGATAGCGTCGAATTGTGTTCTTCCATGCAGAATCCGTCGATTGTTGAAAATTACGCACTCTCCCTCTTGAAGCCTATACTCAAGAAGATGGTCTTCATTCTCAACTCGGTGTGTAAATGTCTCAAATGCTTCCAGAAAGCCAGCCACCTCAGCTATGTCGGGGGTCTTCGGAAGAAGATAGTTCGCCTGGAAAGGCGGTGCGTAATTGATATTCGTGATCACGGGTCGTCCAGCCATTGAAGAGTCTACTTCAATGACTGGATGTGTGTGATAGTAATATTCTCCTGCGTTCTGATATTGATACGCAACAGGGGTATTTTCTAAGATGGCGCGGTGCTTGTCGCTGAGGCCTTCGGCGGCTTTAAATGCATCTGCAAAGAGCGACGCGCCTCCCTTCGCAGTACTTTTCAGGCAGTGCAGCAGCTGGAAGCCAGGTGGATTTGCCATGTACAATAGATCCATATGGAGTCCAAGAAACTGGGCAGTATAAGCCACGTTCTTAGCGTTTGGAACCGACTTGACATCCCATGTCCGCCCATAGAATGAGTCGCGAATGGATCCAATCCGAAGAGCAATGTCTTCTACCGACTTCTCAGACTCAGGAACACCTCGAATGATCAGGAGGCCTTGCCTTAACAGTAAAGATGATGCTTGCAAAAGAGACTTGTCAGATCTCATGTAGTCATGGAAATCGATGAACTGGAGTTCTTTCTTCATTCTAGTGGCATCCCATGGCAAATGGCGAACTTCCCGAGTCCGGTCACGAACCATTGAATTTTTGTTTTTAAGGCGTTGCCTGGCATCTAGTGAGCCCGAGGGAAAAATAGAGACGTGATCGTCCCCAAAACCAGGTATATCGTTTTCCCATTTGATATGAATATCGCCGTTTGCCAGAGTTTCGATAGCCCTGACTTTGATATGCGTTGGGATCTCTGGCGTTTGGAAGTTCTTTTGCGTTGAGTATGGATCAACACACTTGGAGCACATGCAGGCATCGCGAAGTAACACTGGGTGAAACTGTGCTTTTCCAATGCGCACTGTGGCAATATCTTGAGGTCTCTGATTGTTTGGTAAAGCAACAGAATTCGTGACGGGTAGAGGCGTTTCGTTTGGCTCAAGTACACCATCAGGAGGAGATACAGGAGAGTCTATTGTTTGACTAACCTCGGCCAATGACGGAGATCTTGAGAGCAGAGGCTTATGTGTTAATTGAGTTACACCACGAAGAACCTTACGGAAGAACCATCCCCGTTGTCGTTCAAGTCGCCAAGGACCGCACTCTTGCGCTCGAGGTAAGTGCTGGGGAAGAGCATGCTCCGAATTCGACAAGCGGTGTGGTTTAAGAAGAGGATTTTCTTGGGCATTGGCCATTTTCGCTCTCCGTTGTCTATATGTCAAGGGCCGCATCTGTGGAGATAGAGATAGACTAGCATCTTCGAAGCCATCCAAGGGTGAGCCGAAGGTTTGAGCATATCCTCGAGACTGGCAGCTGAAACTGTAGGATCCTGCTTCGAATCTCCTGCACGTTCCCTTCCTTGTCACTTCTAGTATGCTAGATCTCAAGCTAGATATAGGTAAAGCCATCTTGACCACAGGTCACGTGCGAAACACAGTTTTGAGGTGGTTTCGTGACGGGACAGGAAGGAGCAACGAAGATATCCTGGATGGTCGTAGGCCGTCACCGCTTGGAGTTGAAAGGAGCGAACCTCATAATCTTGATCACGTACAAGGTCGTGAGTGAGATAGATATTCACACGGAAAAAGGGAAGACCATCAGAGTTCGAAAGGAGAGGAGTTTATATCGACGTGACAGCCGAACCGAATACCTAGCCTAGGCCACTCCACTCTGAGCCGAATCCCCGCTTTCCCCGAAACGATCATGGTCGCGTCTCAAGCCGATGTCGATGCCGTAGCAGCATCTGCATGTGCGTGTGCATCGGTATCGCAAACAGAAGTTGAAGATATAATCCCCTTCAACGCGCGACTCGAGTCGGGAATCAGCAGATGCATGTCTGGCAGCGGTGAACACCTCAAGGATGAGGTACGCATCAGCCTCTACTGCTTAAACTCCAACTATTACCACTGCTAATCGAGTTCCAGGGTACCAAGACCCAAGTCGTTATCGCTGGAGCTACGGCTGGATTGATCGCGAGGTAAGCTCTGTAATTCATCATTCTCGAGAAATGTCAATGCTGACGCCCGGCTCAGATTTGTCGTTGCCCCTCTCGATGTCGTGAAGATCCGTCTTCAGTTGCAAACGCATTCCCTATCCGATCCTCTATCGCATCGGAATCTGCAAGGTTCCCCAATCTACAAAGGCACCATTCCCACGCTCAAGCATATACTACGAGAGGAAGGACTTACGGGACTATGGAAGGGAAACATCCCCGCGGAATTGATGTACGTCTCGTACAGCGCTATCCAGTTCACCACATATCGATCCGTCTCCATAGGACTCCAAACGGCTTTTGGAGAAAACCGAATACCTGCGCCTGTGGAAAGCTTCATTGCTGGTGCTAGTGCAGGAGCCTTGGCAACGGCTACAACGTACCCACTCGATCTTCTGCGGACTCGTTTTGCTGCGCAAGGCGCAGAAAAGGTATATCCTTCTCTTGCGGCTTCAATACGCGAAATCGCCCGGAGTGAAGGCCCTCGAGGATTCTTTCAGGGTCTGAGTGCGGGCGTGGGGCAAATCATTCCATACATGGGCTTATTCTTTGCCACATATGAAACATTGAGGCTGCCCATGGGAACACTACATATGCCTTGGGGATCCAGTGACGCCACGGCAGGAGTTATAGCGTCCGTCATTTCGAAGACAGGAGTGTTTCCTCTTGATTTGATCAGGAAGCGACTGCAAGTTCAAGGACCCACGAGGTCGAAATATGTGCACAAGAACATACCCGTCTATAAGGGGGTATTTAACACCATGCGGGACATATTCAAGACCGAGGGGGTCAGAGGGCTTTATAGAGGGCTGACAGTCAGGTATGAATACGATGCAATGTTTGATACGCAGACACTAACAAGTTAAAGTCTTCTGAAATCCGCGCCTGCAAGTGCTATCACAATGTGGACTTATGAGAGAGTCTTGAATATCTTGCTGGATATGGAAGCTACAGCCAAGGCCGCTGGAGGCTGAACAGGATACCATTCTCTAGTACGGCTTATTATTGGTTACATGGCCGTTGTAAAAATACTCATAATAAAATATCGGATCTGAGGGTCAGATGGTCTTGGCGTCAGCCAGCCAGCCAGTATTCAGAGATAGAAGAACAGTGAATAAGCAAGAGAAAAACGTCGAGTTTAATTAGGAAGAGTCCATTTGTCCCCCACTGTGAATTGTTTGGCACCTAAGTTGTTAAGATATCCCACCTGATTGTCAGGCCTCGGTGGATTTTACGAAGTTACCCGAAATTCCGGTGTTGAACAATGTAGGTATATATGGATTGTTACGATGGATTTATAACCTTTCTTGAGCCTTGAAATTTCTTATATTTTGTAGGACATGATTGAATTTTCACACTGGCAACCACGGTTGGAAAAAAGAAAGGCTGTTCCGGAACATGTGCTTCTTTACCAAGGTACCTACAGTACATATCCCTTCGTCCCTTTCAGCCTTGCGCAGCCTTGTCTGAATCGCACGAATCACAGGCCTGGAAGCTGCGCACCGCCACAAGTAATCCTAGCAGATATTCAAGCCACACGGACAAAAGGGTCGGACCTCAAAAGAAGCAGCGACAGTCCTCGTACAGTATCGTACAGTGTCACCTGCCTCTCCTGCTCAAGTGCCCATTTCCACTCTTGTTCCCCTTCCTATTCCTATTCCTATTCCTATTCCCATTCCCATTCCTATTCCCATTCCTATTCCCATTCCTATTCCCATTTCCATTTTCAATATAACTCTTCTCCATCATCGTTTCGTTCCTTCATATTCGCATCGCATCGCATTGCACGCACAGGCTTTCTTCGTCTCTCATCTCCCCGCCGCGTGTATTGACAGTGATTTGCATGTGATTGGGCGCATCTGGAAACTACACCACCGAACCCCAAAGCATGCAGGCACCCATTGCACCTCCACGAGTCGAGGAACTGCTTGCCTCTCTGCTGGCTTCATTGCCCGGTGCATCTGTTTCGCCAGAGCCACCGACTGCCCTCCTGCCCCTGCTCTCACCAATTCTCCGTCAGCGAGTGCAACTGCTCTCAGGTTCGAGCCAAGATCCATGGCTCTCCCTCCTCTCCTGGGACAGCGCAAACGCCTCGAAGTTGGAGCAAGCTGTGCAGAATGAGAGGTTAGAACCGCATCCTGTGTCTGGCGAAGTGGAGGTGGATTGGGAATATGATGTGGATATCAGGTACAAGCGGATTGACCAAGAGACTCTGCAAGCAATGGTCACCTTACGAGAACTGGGACTAGATGTGAAGCTTGTATGGTGCGTAGGAGACGAACTAGGCGGTGGCGACGGTTGGAGAATTGGAGAAGTGAGCGGAGCGGAGTCAACAACTTCTTCCTGGGGAGCAAGCAGTATCAGCGCAGCAGAAGAATCCTTCAGAACAACACAACCCACAATCAACATAGACCATAGCACAGACCGGGATACCATATTTACACCCGTAGATGACGAAGAAGACGACGACGACTACTGGGCCCAATACGACAGCACCCCCGCCCGAACACCAGCCCCGAAAGAACCAGATCCTCCGAAAGCCCCGTCAAACGGCCTCAATGGACCTGCCGATGAGCTCTCATACTACGAGCAATATGCGAGCGTGCAGCCTGCAATGGACAGCCATGATCCCGATGAAGCACAGCAGAATGGCGATGTAGAGACATCCCTGGGCGGAGACGAAACCACGAGTGAGTGGCGGCAACACCTTATCTCGCACCCAGAACCCGACCACCTTGCATACACAGAACAATTAGAACATCCTGCGTCCAGTATAGGAAGTAGCGGTAGTGATACCGTTGCCCGACTAGAGAGAACAGCGGCTAGAAGTGAGCAGAATGAGGTGGGTATTAAGCAGCATATCTCGACGACTATGAAGAGTCTGTATAGGTTGTCGAAGGTTGGGGGTATTGAGAGGGAAGAGTTTGAGAGGTTGGTTAGGACTGAGCTGGAGTGTTTGACGCTGATGGATGAGGATGATTGATTTAACGCGGTCTGATGCATGGCCTGGCGCTTGAAGCATCATGAATTTACATAGCTATGGTGTTTTTGGGCATCTGGATACCAATATGTTAGATATGGGCGTGAGTGTGCTTGACTCTTTCGAAATGTTTGTGGTCCGCTTCTTGGGCCTTTGATATTTGGCATTGTAAGCTTACGGTGAAGATTAATCGTTTCTCACCAACTCGAATTGATTGATTTTGTTGTTTTGCTATTTGTGCTTTTCATGTTACGACAGAATCGCTGCTTCGATTATTCTGCTTTCAATCCCAGCTGCACTTTATACCGGCTTTGCGCGACGTTCCAATTCTATAAAACCCTGACTGAAAGTTTTCGCATTCTCTCCAAGTTCTCACCTGAACCCTTTCACCTTGAAAATCCTTCAAAATGTATCCCACGCAGACAGACGGTCTGCCGTTCCGTTGAACTCTTAACGCATGCAAAGTATCTTTACGGTAGTATATATGCGCCATGTCTCCTACCAACTTTGGGACTTCGGTATAGGAGCGAACAGATCAGATCGCCTCCATATTAATAGGCGACACCATCTTTTCCATTCTCTCGTACAATTTGGATGTCGAGCCGCTTCGCTCCTGCCTTATGTTATTGCCGAAAACGATCTTATGTATTTCAGAGGCCGGCTTGTTGAGATATAGGTAAATAGTAGAACGTTTGGATCATTCTCAAATGCCCTGTCGTACTTGCAGCCAAACATGGAGGACGCGAAAGCCCTTCTTCGGAACGGATGATCTTGTGGGTAAGCTGTCGCCGTGTGGGACGTTGGTGTTTTCCTTGCAGTGTTAGACACCTTAAGCTTGCGTGCTCGATCCTTTCGTTCGTAGGTAAGTGGGTGGTCATGCGGATACCACCGCCATAAGGTAGAGTCCGGTTTTGAACACGGATGGTTATCAACGATATTGCGGAGATGGGCTGAGTTTGCGTTGTCATGTTGATTCTGGAAACTCATCTGGTCCGACGACCTAGTAGCTGCTCTTCAGCTTGCTCGTCATGTTGCTCTTCTACGAGTATCTTCTGCATTGTCCAAAAGCGCTACATCGATCCTATTCCATCCCATTTATAGACTGGAAATACCTACTCACGTATCATCCTCACCATTTACTTTCTTTGCCCCCTCAACACACGCCCTGTGCATATTATTGGCGATAACCCCTATAGTTTTATACGGCCTTCTCCACGAAAAGTCGCTGCTACTTTACCTGAAGAAGCTTCGCGGCGGATAGGAAAAAGCGACATCAAATTGTAACGTGCCACGGTGCCAGGCGGTGTAGGACATCAAAGTCGACCATATAGTGAGCACCGCTTTTTGCTTTCTGTTTACCAAAAAGAGCAGTAGGCCTTTAGTAGAGAGGGTCGTAAAACATTTTACTGTGGGAGTTAAAACTCTGCACACCTGAGGAACTCAGGGGCTTTAGCGAGGTAAGCTAATAACTAAATGAAACTTGAAAGTAATCATCCATGCAAGTCAGTCCACTTCACCTCCAATTAACTTGCACCGTTATCCTAGTGCTAAGTTCAGGCTCTGAAAGTGATAGTTGAAGGAATATTCGGAAACGGTGGGTGTCGCGCTAGGAAACATACCTTATCATTACATTCATAATGATAAGGCGGGGGAAGGAAGCCCGTAGAAAATGAGAGGCGGGATGGGGTGTGGTGCGCATTTGTTTTCACTTGACATCAAGATACTACACTGTGGATGCTGTTGCGGATATGCATTGTGATCAATTGATGCTATGTATGCCGCTATCCTTATGTGCCATGATGGGGGATGTGCTGAATGCTGAATGTAAAGGGGGAACGCAACAACCATGGGTGGTGGCATCTGCGCATTCGAGAAAAACGAAGGGCTTCTGCGACGGCGACCCAAAATGCAGATGGGCGGGAAAGGGAAAATGGCAGGAAGTCCGTATTAAAAAGGGGTAAAGGAATCCTGTTGAAGTCGACTTGTGAATGATTGTGAGTAGTGGCCATCTGAAATAGTTGTATGCCTGAAGGGTCTGGTGTCAGAACATGGAAATGAGGGATGGTGCGTGGCGAATTTGAAAGCCTTGTGCTACATAACAAGGAAAACTCGATACCATATCCGTTGATTTATCGAGGTTAGATGCGCGCAAGTTGAGATGGGCAGGTTACTGTGCCAAAACCGAGGCAGGCTTTCTATGATTATCGTGAGATGAAGGCACCTATTCAAGGACGTCTTGCATCGTTCCGCCCTTTATGTCCTGTCCATCCAGGGAGTGATGGGGAGTGATAAAAGCCTTCCGAATAGTGAAACATCTCAATGTTCCGAGGAACCATCCATATCTGTCTGGGCAACCAGGCAAGGTGTGAGAATAATCTCTGACTAGCAAGACAGGCTGGTAGCAACTTTAGCTTTCTTTCGATGAACGTGAATAGAGCTAGACTAGACGACGTCGTAGGGGCTCCCGATAGCACTGGATTCAGTGTAGTGGTAGCGTCGCCAATGGCGTTCAAAGTTTGCTCTCGTAGCAGCATCCGCGATGTGTCCGCGGGGACCCAGTGTCGAAGGAACCAAGCCACGTCTTGTAATGTTTACCGGAATGATTTGAGAGCCGATGAAACCCACAAGAGCACGCATATGCATGGTATCAAGATCTTTGCCATCTGCCCGAACAAAAGTGATATCTACCTGCTTTCGCGTGTAAGCGTTAAGCCCAAGTGTCATTTGTGGAATGTCGATAGAAGGAGAGAGAAAGTCATAGAGCGAGGCAATAATAGGACGAATGCATTGAGCATCAACGCTTTGCTCAAGCCGCAAATCCGGGAAACCCTCCCGGCTAATCAAAGGTAGTCCTATCTTATCGAATATGGAGAATTGGCCCGATGGTTCCGAGTACTCGTCGACCTTGAAAATTGGGTGGTCCGGAGGACATGCCACAGGTGTGCATCGGAGTCGTTCGTTCTGGCGGCAATGGACTCTGACGCCCTTGATCTTGTGAGCTCCTAGATCCAAGACTTCCGGGCCAGTTGAGTTGTTTGGGGTCTTGAAGGAGAGATAATCAACGATATGGCGGTAATCCTCATAGGTCAGGTCTCTGAACTCCCCATCATTCCTCTGCTTCCCAACAAACAGAACAGTTCCAGAAATAGAATCCCTGCGTAGACAATATGAGTTGATGTTTGCTTTCACTGAATTCTGGAGGGAGAAAGCATACCTATTCGCAGTAGATGCAATATTTTGCCAGCGATTAGACCCCTGAACAATCGTATTCAGTAACGTATTGTGTTGTTCTGCACCATCACCATCACGCTGAAAGAAACCCTCGATTGGCCACAAAAGGGGACGGCATCTGACCGTGTTATATCGCAAAATCTTAACTTCAGATCCTCCTACAAGGCCTAACAGTTCTCTGTCAAAGGCAGGTGGTTGACGTATATGCATAAAACGAACTGAGGATTGCTGGCCATTCTGTTGAAAGACAATAGCACGTGCAGTGCGTTCGCTGGAGGTACAAACGAAGTTCGAACTGTCTTGACAGAGGTGATTGTGAGCAAATTTATCTGTTTCTTCGCACTCCTTAGAGCAGTAGCTCGCCAGCTGACACCTCGAGCATAGCAACGGTGCAGCCTCTCCACAAATAATGCACGTTGGAGTTTCAGACGGTGATCTGTTTGCTACGGCATGTGTCTGATGCGTAGTGTCAGGCACAAGTGCGAGAGCTGCTCCTGGAGTTGAAGCCATTGCGGTGCGGGATCTTAAGCGCTGAAGCAAAAAGCCGTCTTGGACCAGGGGAACTGAAATTGAATCTTAGCAATTGCTCTTGTGAATGGCACGATAAGATATTCCAGAGAAGTTGACAAGTTGACAAAATGAGGAAGATGTTATCAGAGATGCCTGGGTGTCTAGCAACTAGGAGGCAAGAAGGTATAATTTGTTGTGGAGGCTGGGGCAGAGAATAAGCAGAAAGATGAGACTCACTGCGATTGAATCTGAAGTGATGGTCAAGCTTGTGAGAGTCGTGTCTCCGGTAGCTACGACAGAAGGATTGGATTTGATGTTAAGAAGGTGCGGTGAAGGTGATGGAATGCTTGCGTTTGGAAGCTGTCACGCCGAGGATGACGACCTTTTGCTGATCAGACGATGCGTATCTGATTGGAAGTATGGCTTATGTGAGGAGAGTCGAGTGGAAGAGGTAACGTGAAAGGGTTTCTCGTCGCAATAAAGAAGCTTGTAGTACTCCCGAAGCGGAAAGGAATGCTTTCAAGAGAAGTATAGCAACCAGGGCGTGGCGATTTTGTGTAGAAAGGACTTAGAAAGAGAGAGTATTCGAGTCAGGCCAAGTGGACAGTTCTCATGCATCTCTGTTCGGAGCTAAATCATAGCTGGCATTCTTCCCACCGGTGAATAGTAGTACAGTGGATCTGTGTCCAATGGATATGGGTCGTAGTTGGTGAATGTTCAGGTGAGAGAAAAATTCAGAAGACTTGGGAACAGCGGGTTCAAGCCCAAGAAAGGTTGAGTAGCTACTTGATGGTCGAAGCGGAAGAGTGCCGGGAGACATTCCTCTAATTTCTCGTAGTAGCTATATAGGTGAACATAGCACTTGCCCGCGAGGATGAGAGTAGGCACGGCTTTGGGAAAGGGGAAAGAAGGTGAAGTAATCCCGCAAACATCCTGTGCGCACGTGAGTTGAAGAATGAGGTACGGAATTGTTCGTGCACAAGGACGTCGGACTGAGGCGATGTCCCTTATACCTAGGTAGACAGTCCCTCTCACAAGTGTAGGGTCACGGCAAATACCAAGTACACATAAATGAATAACCTATTCCAACAAAAGTCATCGACGGGTTACAGATACATTCGCTAAGCGCATCGACCTAACGTTCCAAATGCCCACCTTTTGACTCCCCTCCCAATATCGTTGTTGTTACATTGTCTTCTCAGATCAACTCCCATCTATTTCGCAAAGTGTAGGTCATATCCGAGCCACTTTCTCGACTGAACTTCGTCAACCGAGAGACCCGGGTAACCGTAAGTCAAAGGCAAGAAAAAGTACCATCCACCAATGACGATGGCAATAATCAAACCTGCTGCCGCCCATGAGGTCAGTAGGTTTTGACCAGCTAGCTTCTCACGTGCCGGTAAGTGCTTCTTGAAAGCCTTCTTATTTCCCTTGACCATCGAAGCATCATCGAGGATAGGCTCCACATTGAATATAAATTCAAGCAGAGCGCCCGTGACTAGCGCTGATGCCAAATGAGCAGGCAGATAATGATGCAAGAACAGTTGACGACCCATCAGGTAAAATGGAAGGTAGTGCATTGCCCATGCAAGGAAGAAGAAACCGGTCGAGTTGTATAGTCGTGATCGTGAACCTGGTTTAATTAGCAAGAGATCAACGCAGTAGGATTTAAAACTTACGCTCGTCCAACGCGTCAATACCACGGCGGAGAGACAATTGATCCGCAGCAATAATACCAACATACACAGCCAGAAGACTGCTTGCAAGCCACCAACCAATTGGGTTTCCAAGGAAGTATATTTGCTGACGAGTATCATTCTGGGTCCAAAAGCTGACACCACGGAGCAAAAATGGCCACGTGAAAGGCTCACTGGCATACGGATGGCTGCTTGTCAAAGCGTTGTTGTGGTAGAACATAGCTCGCTGCAATTCGAACCACTTCTTGAGAAAGGGTACACTCTTGACTTTGCGCTCTTGCTTCACCAAACGCTCGCTGTCCTTGGGGATCGATGGGATGTCATCAACATACCAGATGTTGGAACTTTGCGCAAGATTTTTGTTTCCGTTGATTTCTTGTTGCTTGTATGCCCAATCTGGGAGTGGGGTGGTGTGTGTCCACATGGCAACCTTGCTTGGGTTGTGGATCAATTTAAATTGACCAGAAAGACTCTTGAATTCCTGTCCCACTTTGCCGTTCTCAATTCGGATCTCAAACAAAGTATCGTTGAAACGATCTCCTTCAGCTTCCTCCATTGGCACAGTGGTGAATTCCTGATTTGTTGGGTAAAACGGAGAAGCGACATCATGCGAAAGGAGCATGGTGTTGGTGACCACATGTCTCAGTCTGACAAGTTCGAAGTTCTTGACATGGTGTCCCAGGACATCATCGCTGACAGCGGGAATGATTTGCCAATGATTATTGGCATCGGCATATGGGTAACCCGTGACTTGCTGACCTTGACTGGAGACTCGGCCATCATCATATCTCAAGGGGTATTTATCAGGGTGGCTGTGAAGGAAGCCAGAGGTTTCCTTGTGCTTGATCTGGATATTGTCATAATAATCGATAGTTACAGCATTGGCGGTCATCAAATTGTCGCTAAGCGTCTCCTGGAACTCAGGAGTCATGAAATCGTCGCCAGGTCCGGAGCGAGTCAGGATCGCGAAATGGACCTGGAACCAGAAGAGGTAGAAAAGGAAGGGGACAACGATCAAAGCAAGTGCTCGAGCGGCAAAATGTTTCCCAAACTCCGGAAGGCCCATAGGACCTTGGCGACGGTTGACATCCAAGAGATCCCAGAGATCGATTGCAACTGCGGATCCAATCGTAACAAAGGCAAACAAACCGACGTATTTCGTGGAGATGACGCAGCTCAGGGCGAATCCGGTCAACAGAAGCCATTTCCACCATTTTCGTCCGAAAGGCTGATGTCGAAGTTTATAGAACTTAATATAACACAGCAGACTGCATGCCATGGCAAACACAAGCGTAGCATCCAGCAGGATCAGACGAGTCTGTCCGATATGTGCGTTATCGAAGAGGATCAAGGCAGCCGACAGAATGCAGGCGGGAAGAGTGTATCCGGACTCCCACATGATGGCGAACACTGTCGGCACCGTCAAAGCACCCAAAAGGGCGGGCATTGCACGGTAAGCCACATATGGGACCTTGTTATCGATATAGGAATCGCCAATGTTCTCGAAGTGGAACTTTCCATCGTATCCCACAAACCAACCCATCAGGGCGAAAAGTAGTTTTCCGAAAGGAGGATGGACATCGAAAAAGTAGGTTCGTTCGAGGTAGTATGAAGCGAACTGTTTGATGCCATTTGTTAGCTTTTGTTGCAAGTGTGGAGGAGTGCGATTTGGCCTACCTTGCCGAAATGGACCTCGTCAAAGACAACTTCATTGGGATGGCTGATACCCCAAAACCTGGTGATGAACGCCAGCGCCGTTATAATCGAGATGGCGATCCGATAATCCCATTCGACAGCCCCCTTTTTGTTCTTCCGATTCGCCCTGACTAAAGCATCGAGATCGGCGTCGCGAGGGGCTGCGATACCAGTTGCGGAAGCATCTTTCGCCTTGATGGGAATATTGGCGTCTTTCCGCTTCTTCGCGCCTACTTGAGACATATCGAGATGAGCAGAGAAATAAAATTACTATACACAAAAACGCATGTTAGCTGAGAGTCGGCTAGGAGCACAGCACAGCTCTAGAGAGCTCCCCAGGGGGGGGGAAGAGGACACTCACAATAAGCAAAGCAAAGGCTAGCAGAGCTCAATGAGTGTAAGAAGAGAGCATTGATCTTAGAAGAGGATCTACAGATCAGAGGCGACGTTGTTGTCTTCGACGTCGGAGGAGGATGAGGAGGATTCTTCTTGGTCGAGGGATGGGAATTTCGACAGCCGCGTAACTTATAACTTTGGTAAGGTGTCCCGTCGCCTTAGCGCGGCGCGGTGGAATAAGGCCACATGGCGTCAGGGGCAATGCAATGGGGCTATTGAAAAGGGGCATTCTTCTGCTTGCAAGAATCCTTTACAGTTTAATAGTATTCTAGCATCTTTGTAATTATATCTAGAACTTTTAATACTCCTATCTTCAAATTCCAACTCTTCTTTCAAAGTTGAATGAGAAGGAATTATACCCATCACGTGCAGACTACGCTAAGCCCAACTTTGATAGGCAAGGGGCAAGGCCGTGGTTATTTATAACTTCGACTTCACAACAAAGCATATTAATAGATACTTATATCTTCGTCCTCCCAAAATGTTCGCTCTCTCCAAGACCGGCACCAGCATCAAATCCCAAAATGGCATCAGCCGGGCGATATTACGCACTACTTTGTCTTCCACTCGAGTTCAACAACGGGCTTTTGCTTCCTCACGGTTGAGGATGGCTTCTGGATCGAGTCCGATGACTCCAATACTGAGCAAAAATGCCATGCCACGTTTGTTCACCGAATGAGAATCAAAGAATCCAACAACTAACGCTCAACCAGCTGTTGGTCCATATGTGAGCAAATCCGAAACATGTACCACGTGCCTCTGTCCATGCTCATGAACCACAGAGTCAAGCAATGAAAACACCACACGCAATCTACTGTTCCGGTCAACTACCCGCCGATGCGCAAGGCAATTTAGTGGAGGGAAGCATGGGTGAAAAAACCGCCGCGTGTCTGAAAGCCCTTTCCGCCGTGCTCACCGAAGCCGACTCCTCACTCGACAGGATTGTCAAAGTCCAAATCTTCTTGACGGATATGAAAGATTTCGGGGAGATGAACGCCGAGTATGAGAAGTGGATTAAGCATAAGCCGGCGCGGAGTTGTGTTGCCGTGAGGCAGTTACCGAAGGGTGTGGATGTTGAGATTGAGTGTATTGCGATGCCGTAGGTGGGATGAATGAATTGATGGCATTCTCATTGCACCTAGCCATCGTTTTGAAATTATCACATCCCCACAAAGCCTTGCTCCTTCATTACTTAGTTCTTCAAGACTTGTCACTCTCATCCTGGAATCGAATGACAAGGGTCATTGTTAAGACGTTTCAGAGTCAATTGGCCGAAATCTGCTTGCTTTCAAGATAACGAACCCCTATTTCAATAAAATTACAAGCTGTCGGACCGTATAGTCATTGCTTAGCATATGTGCGGACTTGCTATCCTCGTGCATGCTCGCATACTCGTTCCCCTTAGCTTGAGTCCCATTTTCATGGCAAAATGAAGACCCCGGCCTCGATATCCTCCACAATTGTCCCATTTAAACCCAGGAACCCGTCTACCTTCGCACCCAAACAACTCTTCTCCAAAAGCCACCCCACCATGTTACCGAACACGGTCTGGCCCGCAACATTCAGATGTGTATAATCACCCTCCACACGATTATACTCATACGCATCCTCTTCCCCAACCGCATTCAAATACTTTGTGCTCTCTTCATTCAAGTGCAGGACCGCGGTACTAGTTTTCGAGCCTACGGAAACCGTTGCTGCTACCTGGGGTGCCAAGTCCTCGATGATGAGGCCGGATGAGTTGTAGTTGCGGCGCGAGAGGGAAGTGATGAGGATGGGTGTTCCGCCTGCGGTGCGGACGTCGGAGACCATATTTGCAAGATTGTTGGAGAACTCAGCGATGCTTATATTTGCTGCTTCCTTTTGATCATTATGTCCGAACTGGATATTGCTTAGCACCTTCTTCCCATACTCCATTCGCTGATCCCAAATTATGATGTCTCTTGGATAAACCCTCAACTCAACTCGCCCTTGCTTGCACGGGAACGAAGATTCCACGAACCTGTATTGTAACATACGGGTCATAAACCCCAGTATGATTCTTCACCTCACTCAAAACGTTGGCCCAGTCTCCTCCCTGAACAAAGCTCACAGTTGTTCGTCCATTATGACCAAAATTTATGCCAGTAGCTCCATTTACGAGAGTGGAGAGGAATCCATCTCCCCAACCTTTTAAGAATGATTAGTTTTCGTTTAGGATGCGAGAAAGAGGTACTGCGGTACTTGCCTCCACCACCACTAGTAATCTTGGCTGTGGTTGAATCTCCAGCTAAAAAGAACACAGGTGTCTTTCCAGCTCGCTTATAGTTCAGGGGAGATGCCAAGGCGAGGCCAAACATAAATGTAGCAATAGGAACATACATCTTTTCAAGCGCAATGATAGATGGACGATGAATGTCTTACGACTAGGAACTCACAATTGCTTTGATATGATGGTTTTATAGACTTCATCTGCTGACTCCATCTTACTTCTCATTGCAGATCCCGTTCTCGTGCCCCCTGATTGGAGCATTAATTCCGACAGATCGTATATTCATCCACAACCCCACACTTCGCAGTACCACCAATGCCACCATTTCGGTCGATTTGATGCGATATGAGGAGACGTTGGAACGTGGCTTTCGGAACAATATGCAAAGTACCGGTAGGGCGGACAGCATTGTGGCGACTTTTCGACTTTTGATGAGTGATCGAAAATCGGGGAGTTTTTATCGTCTCATAGGCTCAAAGAAGGGCTGTGTCACGACTCGGTAGAGCATCAGAATAAGAAAGTCCATTGACTAATAAGACAACGACGAAGAGAAAAGCTAGGAGTGGAGAAGCACGGAGTTGGGAATAACCTCAAAAGCACGGACCAGGTCCATAAGCGAACTCTTAGCGCATCGACAAGCTGCGCTTTAGCCTAATGAATTCTGAGTGAGATAATGTGCTAGATTCTTTTTCCGTTCTTCTCTTTGCGTCTTTCCGTTACCCAGATATTGGGATCTATTTGCACTCAAACCTTCGAATTCCCAATCCTCCCACCGGCATTCGGACATCAGCTCAAGGAAATGCAAAGAAGAGCCGCACCAAGGACCCCAAACCCTTCCTTGTCCATCTTTATACCTAAGAAGGGAAGTATTAGCCAGTATTTTTTCTCGGTTCTCACGGGACCAAGCAAAAGATTTATAACCTATCTTGGTACTGGTTTTGGTACGGGCTATAGCAGGTAAAGATTGCAGAAGGGGATTATTAGTAGGTAAAGGTAATTGTTCATTTAGCGTTTCACGTGATAGACGTCATGTATTGATAAAAAGTATACTATAAAAAGCTAAGCTTACGGCGAGATTTATTTGGTAGCTGACTATATATCTATATTATTAAAGGAAAGTTTTAACTGTGCTAGAGACCGAGGTTTTCATTACCTGCTGACTAATCCAATATCCAGCAACATAAATTGGACTTTATATTGGAGCAACTACATATTCCAAAACAAAGTCAAGATGCTAGAATACCGTGCGATAATTGGGTATTTGAGTCATTTGACTGGTGCTAAACTTTCACCAGAAACTCTGTGGATGGGAAACCCCCCAAGCGGAATTGTTCTCCCAGCGCATTACCCTGGCCCCTGACGGATCGCAGCATCAAGAATCCACCAAGCCATAGCCCAAAGCCTCAGGGACCCCAACCGAGCGAGCCACTTGGCTCCGTAGACCAGCTGTACCTGGGGTACAGCCAGTGTCGTGTTTCAAGGCGTCATGTTCCATTGAGGCTGAACAAAGAAACTCGAAACTCCAAAAGAACAACTTCAGTCAAAGGCAAAAGTACCCGAAAGCGAAGAGAGAGAAAACAGAAACAACAACTGCGCGGGGTATGAAATGCTCCATCATCACCTCAAATCGCTCCCTGCACAAGTACTCCTGGAAATCATTTAACTGTTCCCAAGTCTTCTCGGGCTGGCCGTTGCGAGTTAGTCTGGGGTTATAGGGTCTCATCGCCGCGACCTCTTCGGCGAGCAGGTAGTGATTGGACTGGAACCGCGGCTTGAAGGTGTCGGGAACAGGCTCAAGAGTGCGGTTTTCTTCTTGCAAGAGGCATAAGTAGTAGTCGGCCATGGCCTGAGACTCGGCAAGGGTTTCGGCTGGGTTGCGGGGGTAGTTGTATCCATCTGCTTGTATCTGCAAGACGGACCATGGAGAAGGCGCCCCTAGGAACTTAGTATGTTTATGTCCTGGGGGCCTCTGAGAATATTTAGAAGGGGTAGGGATGCCTGCATAGCCTATAGCTCGGAATTTCTGAGCGGTACTGGCGGTGATTAGAGACATTTCTGATTTTGCGAGGATATTTAGAGTACGCAAAGTATTTGGAGTGGGTCTGAAAAGGATCTTCGAGCCTGCGAAAAGTCTTGAAAGCTGGAGCGATTGTATTTGAAAGTGGGAGGGTACGGTATTGGTGATTTGTAATTATACCTGTTCTGGAAAACGTGAAGATGGTGTTTAGAAACAACGTGCAATCAACGCTTTCAGATTGGAAAACAGTGGTAGAATGAGAGCAGGAACAGATGAAAGTGGAGAAGATTTGGAAATAAGCATTTGCCGGGGGAAAAACAACTATTGATATAGAACAGTTGCTTTGTTGTGTCTGTGCACAAAGGATCTTTGAACTGTTGCATTGTTCAGGTGACAATGGCTGTTGTTGACTCGTGGAGAAGCCATGCCTTGAGAATTCTTCACAAAGGATAAATATTGAACATAACAAAGAAATAAAGACAACCAGAGTCGCCTTGTCTGCTCATTCGTCGACTGTACAGGGGGTTGCCACCGAGAACAGCTACTCTCGTGAAGTTACTTTAACGGAGAACACCACCAATGGCACCAAAATCCATCGTGACTTACCATCCACCGGTCTGGATCATAAATTCACCATTGCCATCCATAATCGCTTCAACATTCTTCACGCCTATAACTCCGCTCTAACACGCTTGCGCCTTGACACATCATAATGTGCAATTTCATCTATATAACGGTACGCTTATTCCCATAAAAAACGGCGACAATTTTCCTCCATGGGGCTTGAGAAGCTGTGAGCTGTCTTAAGAGCCAATATAAAAGCTCCGAAAACAGCTCCTTAGTGGCGACGCTCTCCAAAACTTCACCTTTTCACCATGCTAACTCGTTGCTCAGTATAGCGAATGCAACCACAAGAAGACCGATGTGATTCCTTGCGCGAAGAAATCATCGTCACATAATCCTTTTCGCTACTTCGCTACTTCGACATGCCAAGCAGTGGAAACCACAAAATCACTGCGATCGTTCCCGCACTGCTCAAAATGCCAGCGCGCCCTACCGAGATATAAAAAGCGAAACCTCGAGGAGCGAATTGTTGGTGTGGTGGACACTCTTTTGGCATTTGAATCCAGAACGAAACGCTTAGCGTTAGCAATTTCCAACAGACGCATCCGCCCCGAGACGGTTTTGATGCGACAGGAGATAACATCGCTTCCCACAGCACTGAAACCAGGACTGCGCGATGGAGCAACGAAGACAGACTCCGTAAGGGGCCCAGGAAATTCGAACAGAGATGATCTTCAGAAGACAGGTCGGGGAGGACGAAACTCCAATAGAGATTCGTTGGTTCTTTATGACCCATCCCAGAAAGAGCAACTCACTGCTGCGTCGCAGGTAGCTGTTGATCTTCAAAAGACATATTCGGAACAACAGGGGTGGGGCGCAGGAACTTCGAACAGAGAATCGTGGCTCTCGTTTATCCCATCTCAGAAAGACGAAATTACAATTGTGAGGTTGGAACCCGTGAAGAATGGGACGGAGGGTCGGCCACGACAAGAGTCAAAGCCTGGAGCTTTCGACTCGCCCTCTCATACCCCCACCAACACCAACCCCAACCCCGAAAAGGACATCCCACTTATTCTTACAAGTCCCTCGTCCACATCAGATGACCGACAGACGCTGCCAAGTCAAGCAGCACTCAACCCCACATCATCCTCATCTCAAAGCGCCTTGCCCGACGCTCTGCGAATAATCAGGCGAAAACCCGTCCCTCGCCCAACGGCGCAAGGCACAGAGCTAGGCTTTGGACTCGATCGGAAACCCGAAGAGGTAGGCTTGAAAAGACAGCCTACCGACGAGGTTCCCTCGTCATTGATTCCAGGTGGACCAGAGAATGAAGTAAACCGGCTTACCTTATCCTCATATTTTGGCACTAAACGCCGGAATGAAGACGAGGTAAGCCGTGCGAATGCATCTTCACGTTTGTACAGTATAAACGAGGATGCGGTCGAACTGCCAACAGACACACCCGAGGTGGGCCGAACAGGCTCATCGACAGCATACGAACTAGAGGCTAACAGCCCACCCACACTCCCCATGCCAGACTACGACGGCTCATCATTCAGCTCTGACTGGGATGATTACATTGTAGGAATTCCCGACAACTGGAGCTGGGTCGGCTCAGACGCAGACTCAGACACGGACACTTTGTCTGACGCGGGTGCTCGAGATGGAAATGAGGATGGAAATGGAGATGAGGATCTCCAGGCCCAGTCGTCAGAGAGTGCAAGTTTAGGAGGGGCGCATCCAGGATGGGAGGCTTACGAGGAGCCGTTATTCTTGGCGCCGAGATCAGGATCTCCCCCGACGCGCTTCGAGGACTTTAAAATTCCTCTGGAGGGAATGAATGAAGTTGTTGGTCGGTCGCTTCCCCAGGCCGCATGGGAAAGGACGCCTCTGAGCTTTGGTAACAGAGCTTTGCTCGGGGGGCTCATGAACATCCATCGATCTTTCCGAAACTTTGCGTGAACAATTTGTTAAACACGGAGGGGGGTACTTTGCTTAACAAGTTCATCTAACAAAAACCAAAAAAACCGCGCTGGCGAGGAGTCCAAAAGTATTGTTTTTTGTTTCTGAGGATTTTCATGTATGAGGATGTTCTATGCGTACTGTACACAGAATGATAATGAAAAGTATCCAATATTGGACACTCACTATCCTTACAATCAGCTAAAATATGCCGTGAACCGTGAACGCCTTCCCGAATGCTCCTTACTGTAACATAAAACTCCTCTTCAATACCCCGTTCTATTCCGAGGCTGCATCAATCTCCAAGGGCACTGCATTTGACGTGCGGAGCCACTCGCCGTTGAAAGCATTGATTAACCAATTGTTCAGTTCTGATATCTTAATTAGCTGATGTATATGTTCTTCTTTACAAGGAAACTTACTGTCATATACAATTCTGTTTGCATTGTGAAAATAAATGGAATGATCACTGTCTGGGAAGACATGAACATCGTAATTCTCGACTCCAGCCAGGTCTAGCTTGTCAAGAAGGGTCAAAGTATTTTGCATGTGCACATTGTCGTCTGCAACCCCATGCATTACCAGGAATCGCACATTTTGCCCTATGGCTGTCGCATTACTGATACTCGAGTTATCGTAACCGCCTGGGTTATGTTGAGGCGTATGCATGTAGCGTTCCGTGTAAATGGAGTCGTAGAATCGCCAATCGGTGACTGGCGCAACAGCCATGCCGTACGAAAATGTCTGCCCAGCGTCTTGCTCAAGAGTCTTCAGTGTCATAAATCCACCATAAGACCATCCCCAAATTGCCATTCTCGAAGCGTCAACATACTTCTTCGCAGCCCAAATTTTGGCAGTCTCGATTTGATCATGGGCTTCGTAGTACCCAATATTACCCCGAATGATTGTGCGAGCCTTTCGCCCGATGAATCCAGTTCCACGACCGTCAACAGTGACCACAATATAACCAAGATTTGAAGCGATATATGCTTGGAAGTCAACGGACCAGCCTTTGGAGACTGTTTGAGAGCCAGGGCCACCATAGAGAAAGAACAACACTGGGTACTTTTTCTTCTCGCTGAAGTGAGGTGGCCGCCGTTCTACCACATGTAATTCGAACCCATCAATATTGACCGTCGAGAAGATCTTGATTGGGAGCTCGTGAGTCTTCGCTAGATCTGCCAACACTGGGTTTTCCTCAATAACTTTCTCATAGTGGTCAGAGTTGCTAGGCGTGCTGACGACCTTTTGCCATGGGATATTTGGACCGTCATAATTCACAAGTGCATAACCTGCACCACTGGAGAAAGAAGCCCCATAGTATCCCTCCTTAGTCTCATCTGTCAAGGCCTGAAGATTCGTACCATCCAGCTTAACGCTGTACACTTGGCGTTGGATTGGCGAAGCTTTGGTTGAAACAAAATAGACCAAATTCTTCTTCAGATCCACAGCAGAAGGTGCATCAACAACTTCCCAATTTCCTGAAGTGAGCATGACCGGAGTGGGATTATCCAGCGGCGTGAAATATCCAAGATGGTCATAATTATCGTGAATGACAGTATCAATGTAGCCATCCTGCGGTCGACCATTTGCAGGGTCTGCAGGGACATATCTGGTTTTCTGAGACACCTCAAACCAACCACCATCAAGTTTCTGAACATCCTCGGTTCGCACTGTCTTTCCAGTACGCAATTCCACATCGACCAAGACGACCCTCAGTACATCGCTTTCGCGATTACTTTCGCGGATGAGAGCTTTGCCAGTCGACCCAGCCCACACAACCTCGGTAATGAGCAGATCGTCAGGCGCAAAGCTATCAGCAATCTTCACTTCGAAGACGTCCCCTTTGCCGACATCGTAGAATTGTAAATCAACCGTGGGGTTGGGTGCTCCGGCTTTAGGATATTTGATTTCCCTGACCTCAGGATAATTTTCTTCCCCTGGTTCTGGCCGGACGCCACTCGGGTGAGAGACGAAGTATTGAATGGGATACTCTGGCACCTCTGATTCATTGGTTCGGAGGAAAGCAACATACTTTCCATCTTCGGCCCACCAGGTGGCACTGTTGGTACCGAAGACTTCTTCTTCGTAGACCCAATCGGGTACTCCGTAAAAGAAGTTTGGGCCCCCGTCTTTTGTTATTTGGATGACACTCTCCGAGTCGAGTTTTCGCAAAAACAAGTTGTTGTCCCTTGTGAAGACGATAGCATCACTCTGCGGACTCCAACTGGCTAATTGTACGCGGCCATTTATATTCGCGGGATCTAGAGCTTCCGCAGTTTGCTTTTCGACATCGAATATGAAATATTTCGCGTAGAAAGAGTGTCTCCAATTCGATTGAATATCTGTTGCGATGAGGACTTTCTTCAAGTCTTTGCTTGGATACACTTTGCTGGGGTTGTATCCTTTGCCGTTGTATTCGAAATAGCCGCGGGTCATAAGGGTCATCGTGGCTAATGCTTTGTTGTCCTCACCAGTAGTCCCTCTTATATCCTCAACTATGAGATAGTCTTTTCCCCCAACGTTTTGTTCGAGCAGCAACCCGTCTTCGCCATTTGCTCCCTGTATCCAGCTGATATCGTGCTTTGTTGCCCGCCATTGCCCGGACTGGACCTGGTCTATTGTAACCTTCTTTCCATGGCCTCGAACTGAAGTTGCAGCGGGATCGTGAGGAGATTCGGATGGATGTCGGTATGCTTGCTGCCCTAGAAAAACTACCAATGCAAGGAGCCATGCCCCAATAAAGGACCCTCCAATAATCCATATCAATCTTCGGAACTTCTTGTCTACTGTCTTGTCCACGCCCTTGGTAATGAAAGGGCCGGTTTCGAGGTCTTCTGCCTCTTTCTCCTCTTCGTACGGGTGGCGCATGTTCTCATCGTCTGCGTATGCTCTAGAATCGCCTCGAGGAGGGAATTTGGGAGTGGCCATCTTGCTGTCGCCGTTCACCGAATACCCTTTTCCCGAGTCTGTTCGTTCGGCGATGCGTTCAAACACCAGACTCGTGGTTGACGCCGAGAAGATGGATTCTTCGGAATTTCGATCTTTCTTCTGCCCCTCGAGAGGTAGCAATTGTGCCGCTTCCTCTTGGTGCCCAGCCATGATCTCCGACGGCGGGTTTCAACAGTTGGGATGTAGTCAAAGCGATGGACTCGCGGATATAGTGTTGTTCAAGTTTGGAATGTCATTGTCATCCAGCGGGAAGTGTGAAATGGCGAACGATTCATGAGCACCGGCCGTGTGCAGCAGTAAGATAGATCTATTGAACACCGGATCTGGAGTAGGCATGTTGGGGTATTCTTTGTCATGCTGCACTGCACATCGATTGGCGGCCGCTAGACCCCCAAGATTAGATTAGATCTCAGATGAATTGGCGTTTGCAGGCCATGCTTCTTTGATTCTTCTTTCTCTCTTTCTCTCTCACTCCTGCACTCCCCTCCCCTCTCGATCAATGTAAATCGTGATAATTCAGCTTTCGTATGCGCAATATGGTTCCAGCGAATGGCCTTCCTCTTCATCACGACTTGGAATTGATCGCGAGACTCGAGCACACGGCCATTCTTGATCCTGATAGCACAAGACAAAGACAATCCTAGCCTAGCTCTTTGTTCAATCTACGGAGCAAGTGTTTTGTCCCTAGCATACTTTCAAAGTCAAAATTTCATTGAAAGATAGTGTCTTTTCGGATGAACCGTAGATTTCGAATTAGTATTCCTTTTTGCAAGCCGCAAAGTTCATGAGCATACTGCGAGAATAAGAATTTCGATGGTACAGTACATGTATGGAGTACAACCATCTGACAGCAAGAAATGCGCTCAGGTTATCCCTTGATATGAACACAGCATCATTCATTTCTTCCAAAGTAAAGTTTTACGCCTCGATAACTTTGCAATGCTGCGATGGGAATCCTTTCAAATAAGTCCGGCACAGACTGCAAGGCATGGCATGCTAGCCCCTCACCAGCAAAACCCCAACCATCTGATCTGATCGAAGCGGTAGCCCAAACCAGTGTCAACGCAAGTAAACAGATGCCGGATGCTTCAGATCATAAAACAATTATCTTCTAGCCCTCACGGCGTTGCGAATGTAAATGTTGGGTTGACAGTGACAGTATCTCTGTAACACGCTTCGGTCTCGCTATGACTGATCGCCGCGCCACCATCTCCCAACACCAAACGTTTGGAGAAGGCACCGCTGGAACCAATTACTTCCCAGCAGCAAGTCACCGTGAACACAAAACAGTGGGCTCTTGTCGTCAGCGAAACTTATCGACTCTACTTGCCGCCAAGCAATTAGTCGATAAATGCGATTTTCGCGGGGAAGTGAAGCATTGAAGCTCGGATCGATGAGATGCCTCGACGCCGATCAAGCATATCTTCGGACAACCTATTCACATTGTTTGTTTGAGCTGTTTCTTCTCGATCCTGCCCTTCCCAACACCACGATTGATTGCACATAGCTTGTAGCAAGTTTGTTCCATATTGTGACAGGTCTTGGCGGGATCCCATCAACAATCCAAGCCCTAAATGTATTCTTAGAATTTCGATGTGGAGCCGCAAAGACAGACTTTCCGAGGATGGGTCTTTCGTATATAAGACCTGGATGGATCTATCTTAATGTAGCATCTGGATATCATCACTCTGCTTTCTCATCTTCATTTCTTTAATCAACTTCATATATTTTCGGCTGGTCCGTTTCGATTCTATCTAAATTTCATCCACACACTTCATATATTTCCCAACCCATATCCAAAATCGACAACATGCAGTTCTCCAGCCTCTTCTTCTCTCTGGTGCTAGCCACGGCTGTCGTAGCCAAGGGCGACAAGAACAGTACCAGCACCGGCACCAAGGCCGTGACCGACAAGAGCCTCTGCAAGGAGATGTCCTCCCTGAACCAGCTTGTCAAGCTTGCATCCAACACAACCAAGCTCGCCGACAAAACCAAGAACAACGCGACCAAGATGGCCGACATCCAAGCCAAGGCGTCTGATGCTTCTACCAAACTTACAACCATGTCCTCCAACACGACACTCATGTCCACCTGTGCGGTCATCGACGCAGCCGATAAGACGGAAGATGAATGCCAGGGCATGAAGTCCCTCATGAAACTAGTCACCTTGGCAGGCAACGACACCGCCCTTGCCGACAAGGCCAAGAACAACCAGACGAAAATGGATGCCATCAAGAGCCTGGCTACGAAGGCACAGACGAAGCTGGATGCTATGACCAGCAACTCCACTCTCACAACCGCTTGTGACTCTATCAAGAGTTCCAAGGCTGCCAAGAATGGTACGTTCATCCTTGATCTTTGACAGTCCTTTCAAATCCATGCTAACGAATCCGACGTAGGTACCAAAGACGCTGCTGCCTCTGCCTCTGCCGCCGGTGCATCCGCTTCGTCTACTGCAAAGGCAAAGAGCGCAGCCAGCATGCTGAATGCCAAGGTTGGACTGATCTCAACATTCGTCCTCGTTGCTGCTGGCATGATGATGCTGTAGATTGGAAACGGGGGGGATGACGTACGGATGAACATTGATTCGTATGGTTGGCTCAGGAGAGGGGGCGGGGATGTGGTGATGTATTGAAGCCAAGAGACAGGGTACTTCAATGAAATTAATTGGATGGGGATACTTGACTGTGCCAGCGTCCAAGGAATTAGTGTGTGCTTGTGTTTATATATCAGAGGAACGCATAAAATGATACCAATTTGAACTTCAATCCTTCTGTTGGTATACACATAATGCAATGTCTGACCGATCAACCTAGAGCTTTGCAAATATCTACTTGACCCGTTAAATGTTCCCCTCGCATGCTTGATAAAAGTTTCCAAGTCGATCAGTACGAATATATCAGATTACAACTCCAATATAAGCCGACCGCTGTTCGATCGATGCCATCCGTACCTCGTACATATGGCAACTTTCGATATTTGCTCGAGGAAACGAAACTTGGGCGAAACTTGGGATGATGGAGAATTATGGAAACTTGGGTTTCATGGACTCTTGCTCTTGTACCATTTGCCTCGGAAAATACATGTAGTAAAGATTATTCCAAGAGACTACAGTATCAGTCTTACAGTAAAAGAGAAGCTCACCAACGCTTAATCTATAGTTTGCTCACTTCTCTTCTTTTTCATGTCATACTCGTACTTTCTTCGACCTTCACATCAAGCGGCGGAACCTGAGGCTTCTGTTCTGAGAGCGTCCATTGAATGCTCTCAACCGTCAGTTCATCCCACCTTTTACTAGATTTCAGATCATCGAATCTCCTAAATGCGTGTGGAAGACCCGGAAAGACATGGAACTTCACCGGCACTCTACGTCTCGTTAGCAACCCCTCAAAGCCCCAATTCGAGTCTGAGCACATACCCAGCACGTTGCATCTTCTCCGCAAACATAAACCCATCATCTCTAAGTGGATCATTTCCCGCAACCAGAAAAGCCGTACTAGGAAATCCAGCCAGGTCTCTCTCAGACGCCAACCCTACATCCGGCACCACCACTCCACTCTTGCCTCTGAATTCCTTGGCAAAGAAATCCACAACCGCCATCGGTAGCACAGGCGCCTTCGCACACTGTATCCTAGAAGCCTTATCCTTCGAAACGTGATAATCCGCCGGAAAATTCCCAGAATTCAACACCAAATACGGAATCCCCAATACCAATCCCCTGATCCTCGGCTCCTCCCCACGTTTCTCCAACACCACAGAAGCAGCCAGATTACCACCCGAAGACACACCTCCTACTACAACCATATCCACATCTCCACCGATAGAAGATGCATTGGACATGACCCAATCAAAGGCATCACTCGCGTCGTTGTGCGCTGCCGGGTACGGATTCTGCGGCGCGTGGCGGTACGCGACATTGATGACTATAATAGGCATTGCTGCTACGATCCGCGAGCAGGTAGCGTCTTCCGTGTCTGGAGTGCCGTAGATGAACCCACCACCGTGGTAAAAAACATAGACGGGTAGCGCAGTATGCGAAGATGTCGTTCCCCTTGGACTGTATATACGCGTGGGGATGTCATGGCCGTCACGCGCAGGGATGCGTATGCTTTTTATCTGGACCTTTTCCGCAAGCCCTGGAATACCCGTGTTAATCAACACCTACTTGAAGTCCTTTTCCAAACTGGAGGGGGACGGGGCGGTGCTGGGCGGGTGTAGTCTAGGTAGTCACCTTCTGCTTTCATAGCCTCGGCTGAAGCTTGTTCTCGGCCTCCGTTTACCTGTTTCTGGATCTCTTGCGCTGGGAGGGTATGGATTGGCGGCTCTGGCAGGGGAGCATAGGCTGCTTCGTGGTTGAGCCATTCTTTGGTTGGGCTGCCGAATTGCGAGTGGTCTGCCATTTCGATAACGAGCTTCAAGCACCCAGGTAGGTAGGTAGGTTGGAAAGAGAAATACCTGGTAGTGGGCTTAGATTGTTGTAGAAGGTCCCTAGGTACTTCGTATGGTAAAAGAGGTGGACGTGGAGGTGGATGTGCTACCCCGCAGTCTTTCTGTGCTCCGAACCCCGCGATTTCAGCCCACGCCCGACGATAATTAGCGCATCTTTTACTTTTCACTTTTAAAACACTTACTATTTATTTTATATCTACCAGATATGATACCTTTATAGCAAACTTATATAATAGATATGCTTCTTTTCTATGCTTTCTCTTGTTTATAGAATATTCCCTCTCTTCTACTAATACATAAAGTACATCGTTCCGCATAGGACCTCTCTCGAAAAAAGTGCCGACTTTGACTATTAAAACGCCCCTTCTAGCTCTATGACCACGCTAGCTTAGCGCAAACTAAATTAATAGGAGAATGGAGCGCCTATATATAGGCGCCCGAGCTCAACGTACTCTCCAATCATCTGGCTGCATATTCCCTTGCTGGCATCTCATATACCTGCTGACCATCCAATTCGCTACCTACAAGCTGCGAACTTGCCAACTCGGAACCTAGAACCGGCTTCCCCGCAAGCTCAGCGTTCCGCCTCTCCTGTTCATGTTCAGCAGCCAATTCGGTACCTCCATAGTCACCACGCAGTTCGGATTTGTCTTTGGTGGGATCGACTTGTAAAGGATCACCTTGTGCGGCAGCTGCATACGCCGATGAATCTGTGGTGGGAACGGCAGGTTTGGTGTGTCGGTGACGGTAGAAAAAGAAGTAGAATAGGAGTGCAGCGCCAACGAGCAATGCAATACCACCAACGACTCCTCCCACAATTGCACCAACTGGTGTGCTAGTATTCTTCTGTGTTTCTGTTGAAGTACCATTTGTCCTCGTAGTATTAGCGGAGGGTGGCAAGATAGACTTGATATCCGACTTGAAAGTAGATGGCCATACACATGGCGCAATGGTGAACTCGGAACGATCATAATCTGCTATCAAGTATGCCTCTTGCAAAAATGTTCTGCCAAGTGTGTATTGCGTGTCATTTACTGCGCGCTTCAGGGGGAAATAGTTGATCGTTCCGTCTGGAATGACTGGAAAGGAGGCGTTCAAATCGAAAGCTTTATATGGTAATATTATGTCGAGATTTTGCCCGTCGTTAGTAGAAAGTGTGAATGTGATATTAGGATTCATGTTCTGGAGGGACTTGTGCATGGTGTTATTGAGGGTATATATTTCAGTGGTGTCGTTCCAGTTTAAACCAAAAGCGCTCTCGAACTTCGCGCAAATAGCACTTGGGAGATAAATGTAAGGAACAGTAGAGGCTATGTATAGCGAGATCGGATCGGATGCCAGAGTCGTGGTTGTGGTTATTGTTGAAAGTCCAGTAGGGATGTATTTTATGGCGGAAATCTGGACCAGGAATCGCCGAGAAACATCATCATAGAAAGGAAGTGTAATGTTTTGGGACGAAAATCGAGATGCGTCGTAGCCTCCGAGCGTAAGACTTCCTTGGACCTTGCTATATCCTGCACATATTTAGCCCTGCTTCATCTCAGCAAAAGAGTCCACTTACTATACACCGCCCCCGCTGTATAACCCCATGAAGTACTTGGTATCCGCGACTGGTTGCGAAGCGTAGTTAAATAACTTGCTTGCGGTTCGTTGAAAGTCGTGAAATTGCTTGGTGTTGCATCAAGACCAAATACACCTTGCCAATAATCGGGAGCTGCAATGCCAGCAACATTTTGGTTGTCGAGAGATGATCCGCCACCTCCTGGATAACCTAAGGCTACGGTTTCATGACCATATTGTCCATTCCCTATAGTATCGTCAGCACGCATTTCATTCTACACGTATCTTTCTGTCTACAGCGTCTAGTTCTAACATACCTGTATATCCAAGATTCGTTTCCAGCTCAAGCGTGTACAAACCGATGTTGGTCCAGGTTGTTGAATTATCGACAGTAAAGATGCCACCACGATCTTTCGCACAATTCGATCCATATTTATCGGGGCATCCCTGAGGAACTACAACCCAGACTTCGTTGCCTGCGGTGCTGACCATAACACGCGCAGGTTGCGCAGGTGTGCCAATTTCTACGATAAACGTGCTCCATGAGCCAGCTCCGTCATTGTCACTAAAATCGAAGTTGAGCCTTGAAATTTATACGCCGATAAGTGGGAGTACTGTACCATGCTTGACTAGTCGACACGGAGATTGGTCGCGCTGGTGAGGATGTCGCGGCTGTCATACTCAAAAATGCATAATTTGACGAAAAGCAATCATTTTTGGAGACAGGACATAATAATAAGAGTCACTTTCGGAACGCAAAAGTGAGGCTGGAAAAGGAGTAGTTGAGAGAGCCTCAAGCGGAACGCTAAAGGTTAAAAAGGGGCCTAGGAATAGAAAATGATCAGACCGTTTACCACAGCCTACCTGCTGTGATATGTGAGATGTCAGAATAGGCTCGACTTCTAGGAAATACAGGGTTCTGCGGACCGACTTGCCTGCATAGACGCATGGCGAGATGCAAGGTATCTAACCGTTGGCCTTACTGCTCCCACCCCCTCGCCCAGCCCGAAATCAAAGCGAAGTCGACATCAGCAGAAGGCTGCATTACATCAGAGAGCTTTAAGTATCAAGAAAAAAATACCCTGTTTGACAAATGGCAGACTATCCCTGACCAGCTGATTCGGTAAAAGTAGGCTATATCAAACCTATCAAACCATGGGCAGACCTGTCATCTTATAGTAAACTCGCATTTAGGGCGCTTGTTCATCACTACCAAGACTCCTTGAAGCCCCGATAATCATGGTGAGGCTCTGTTATTTCAGTCTTTGTGCAACGTAGACATTATGATATATGGATAAAGGCATGGGTAACCATGTAGTAGCTCTCGAGATGATTCGCGAAGAATACGAATGCGACGCTGACTCAATCGTAGTATAGTGCAACAGACAAGCATTTAAATAAAGAAAAAGCCATCAGCTGACACAGCCCCCGCTTTGGTGCCACCGTGGACTTGGGTGGCGGTTTATAAGTGGCCGGTTAAAGCCAATCGGTTGTACACAGCTGCTAAGGTACGCAAACTTGCTAAGCCTTCTCCTTGACTTAAAGTTGCGATGGATCTTCTGGCAGGACTCGAGTTGTGTTTTGGGCGTGTTTTGATATCTTCACACGCTTGATGAGTATCTGACGACCAAAACAAAGTTATGTTTTACTCTGTATTTTTGATGTCCATTATAGGCGCCTTATTCTGCGCTCAACAAGTCTCTTGCCAGATCTTTCCTAGAAGTCAGTCCCTGCTAAAGTAGTGGCCCAAAGAAACTGTTCTCAATCTAACAATCACAGAAACCGCCTCATTTCGCAACTCAACAGCAACGAGCTCTGATACCTCGCCTTCTCCCGATCCTACATGCTGCTACCTTCATTCAGATAGCGTTAGGAAGCTGGTATGGTATGAGAGTAGTCTAAATGTTACTGTCAAGACTATTTCAACCATAGTTTACCAATATGACAATACTATGGTGACAAGTCTGAAAACGGTTTTGGTCAACAACACGTTACCCACTGGGTTTTTCGATGAGGAAACTATAAGCGGAGTATCGCCGTCCATAATAGCAGGAAGTGGTCCGGCAATTGGGGGATACCTCAGACAATCAACCCTTGTGACTGATACAGCCTACACCAATCCATATGGTGTTGTGTACCAGGTATGCTTATCCTAATTCCAGAAATATATTCTTTCTCTACGTGAGCAAAGCAGCTGGGAGCTGTTCCAGGCGCTTATTGGCAGGCTCCTTAGACAGCTCCTTGGCCTCTTGACTCCCTCGAAGTACTTGTCTTTTACTGTGCTAATTCGTTGGACAAGTCGCCGACGCCTGTTTGGATATATTCAGATATATTCTATGATTCGCACTCTGCAACAAGGTCTAATGGAGTTACTGTGTGTCCTCCCGTTTCTTTTTTGACACCACATTTCGGCACAGAAGTCGCAACTATATATCCTTTCGGTACGTTACCATTACTTTCACTTCGTCCTGCAAATGTAGTCTCGACTCTCGTATACACAACCAGAAGGATGCCAACCCTCGTCCTCAGCAGCATGAGCTAGTGTATCGAGAATTATCAACTTTCATTTATTGAAGATAGCCTTGCTGATTAAGGACTTACGGCTGCAGGATTCGACTTGGCTGCCCCTTTTACCGGTTTCGAAGCCGAAGATGAAATCTTCGAGGATCTTCCTACAGAATTAAGAGATTGGATGGTGGCTCATGTTCCTCCGAACACCTCCAAATTCTTGTCTAATCTTGCTGCCTGCACCATGTACCTTGGACATGGAATTCCACAAGCTCACATACCCGTCAACCAACTCACAGCTGGAGCAATAACTACTATGACCATGACGGGAAATCTCGGCAGTGTGTCTGCAACTACACCCAGCGTTCCACTTATACAACCACAAGTGCCAAGTTCGAGTTCGACTGCCGTTTTGCCAACAAGTAAGCTTTCTCCAAGCAGCCAACCACCAGTCACGACGTCCTTATCTGCTTTCAAACCTGTCGAGACCACAAGCAGCGCTACAGCGGTGGTTGTTTCCAGTGGTGCTCCAGGACCGGCAGCGCCAACGAATAACCCTCCTGTTGTTCCCAGCAATGCCCCAGGACCAACAGGGACAACGATCAATCCTCCGGCAGTGGAGAGCCAAGTCTCAAGCAACGTGATAGGAGACGAAGGGGGCCAAACCCAGCCTGGTGGAGCCAGTCTACCAGCACCCACTCCTTCAAGACAAACGACCGTAATTCAAGACTCGAGCAGCGTCGTAGAGAGTGGAGGGACCCAACACCCCGCGAGCGCAGCCAATGCACTAGCTCCAGCTCCGACTCCCGCAGACCAATCTACTGTGAACCAAGTCTTTACAGCAGGAGGCTCAACGCTCTCCGGCAACCCCTCAGCTGGCTTCATAATCGGCAGCTCGACCCTCACACCAGGCGGCACGGTGGTGATGACAAGTGCTGGAGGCGTCCCTACTACCTATGTTCTCCCCAGCAGCGGATCTACAGTAATCGTTAACGGCGCGACCCAAACCATTCAAAATGTAAATGCCCCCGTACCAACCCCCGCACCAGACCCAGAACTTGTCATCGGCTCCACCACCATTGCGGCGAACTCCGCATCTGCTTTCGTAATAGGATCCCAGACTCTGAGTCCCGGTGGTACAATCACAGTCTCCCCTATTGGATCTGCACCCACGACATACGAAATTCCTAATTCAGGGAGCGCTATAATTATCAACGGCGCCACTTCCTCCCTCAACTTCCCTCCAGCCAAAGCTTCCGAAACTAATGATGTTATTATGTTTGGGACGTCGAGCATTACCGCAAACTCCGCATCGGCTTTCGTCATAGATTCCCAGACCCTGGCGCCCGGTGGTACAATCACAGTCACCCCTACCGGATCCGCACCTATAACATACGCACTTCCCACTTCAGGGAACGCTATAATTATCAACGGCGCCACTTCAGCCCTCACCCCCTCTGCGGCCAGCAGGCCCATCATCGTATTCGGCTCCTCGACCATCACCGCAAACTCCGCATCAGGCTTCGTGATCGGGAGCCAAACGCTTACGCCTGGAGGCGTCGTGATGGCTTCGGGCGAGACGCTGGGTCTTGCGGCGGGGGGAAGCAGTGTTGTGGTTGTGAGTGGGGGAACGACCCAGACGGCGAATTTGGGGGGTGTTATTGCTAGTTTGGGGGGTTTTGCAACCGGGGCGCCGGCTCAGTATACTGGACCTGGGGCGTCTGGAGCGGTGGCGAATAAGATGGTTGGTGGTGGGCTATTAGCGGTGCTGTGGGGATTGTTTGGTGTGATGGTAATGTGATGTACGAGTAATGTTGATCAATATCTATTGAGTGAGAAATTATATCATAGAATATTGATGAACGAAGACAAGATTTAATGTTAGAAATAGCGAGGCAGAAAGCAAGGAAAAGGAGGAATCAAGATCTGGAAATCGAATTTCATGGAATCTATATCTTTTCAGGATCTTACAAATTGTTATACCACAAGCACTTCATGGCTCGTGAGGAGATTTGGCCCTTGACCCTGTCAGGGGAACACCACCATCCTCAGTAACGAGAATGGCATCTTCAATCCTGACACCATAGCCGACATCTCTGCCTAGCCTTTTGGCTTGCTCGGTGGTGACATATATCCCCTGTTTTATTTAGCCAGCATACTTTACATCCCTCAACTTGCATCTCACTTACCGGCTCATTTGTAACCACCTCTCCAGCCTTTAGCTTCTCTGCATTCGCACCATTTAAGTACGGATGCTCGTGCATTTCCAGCCCCAAACCATGTCCAAGTCGATGAGTAAAGAACTCGCCAAACCCATTCTTGAAAATAACGGCTCTTGATGCTGCATCGACATCCGAGCACGTCTCGTTGACTTTCATGAGTGCAATGGCGGCTGACTGCGATGCATGGACGACTTGCCACACTTCCCAAAGATAATCTGTAACAGTGCCGTCTGGCGGCAAGACTGTGCGTGTAACATCGCTTCCGTAGTCGTGGAGTTTCGATCCGATATCGATCAGGACGAATTCGCCATCGCTAAGCGTCTTTCCCAAGGACCCTCCGTGGGGATTCGCAGCTTGCTCCCCAAAAAGCACAATCGCCCAGTACCCTTCTCCCACACCAGCTCTAGTAAACAAAGCCTCTGCAGCTGCAAAAACTGCCTCTTGCGTCATCCCAATCTTGATACATTTCTGCAGCGAGCGGACCAGCTCAAGGGTAAACTCATTGATGCCCCTCAAGATGTCTAGCTCGCCCTCTGTCTTCACAGCTCTCAATTGCTGAACCTCCTTGCTCATACCCACAACTTCCACTCCCGCCTCCTCCAACCCCGCCGCGATCATATATCTCACATGCTCATCCAGCATTACTTTCTTGAACCCCGTCTCCCTCTTCAACACCTCATACGGAACCTCTTCTTCCTTCCATTCGTACACGTTCTTGCTCTCATACACCATCTCGAGTCCCGCGATACGTCCGAGCTCGAATTTGGGCGCTAGATACGAGAATTCGCCATCCTTGGAGATAAGAACGAGGAACGGGCGTTCGGAAAGTTCGAATGAGGATGAGATGTTGGCGTAGTAGCTGGTTGAGGCGGATGGCTCGGCGATAAAGGCGTCTACGCCTGCTGCATCTAGCGCAGCTGCTAGTTTTGCTTGACGAGAGAGGAATTCTTTGCGGGAGATTGCGGGGACGTCTAGGAGTGAGACATGGGATTGAAGGGTCTTCCAAGAACAGGTTTCAAGCGAGGTTGAGGAGAGGTTGGGGCAAGCTTTGAAGGGATTGGCGGGTTTGACGATGAAGTATGTGATGATGGCGTAGATGAGTGCTAAGGAACAGATGCCGTTGATGATTGCGCTCCGAATGGCAACCTTCCAAGGGAGCTTCCTAGTGCTCAAGACGCTCCCTGTTGGCAAGAGTGACGGGCTTATATCTTTCTTAGAAGTAAACCCCGTTGTCCCTTGGGGTGAACTGCCTTAGATTAGCTTCGGGTCTCGAGACGCTGCATATGAATTTACTTGATAAATTGTTCGTGGGGTTGGGGAGTATGCCACGCCGCTTCGGCTTCCGCCATCTTTGCTGCAGCCGCCTGCACGGCCTTCCAAAGCTCGGCGTCCATCGATTTCTTGGTGTTTGTAGCACCTTTGACTTCTACACTCCTCTTCTCTTGTTCAGTACTGTTGTCCCGTATACGCAGTAGGCTCGTTGCAACTTTTACGAGTAAAAGAGAGAGCTCATATATCGTCGCGATTATTGGTCGTGGTCATGATAGTTTGACGTTGAAGAAAAGGTGGGGTGAGATTATTGCCCCGCCAATGGTCATGTGATGGACAACCCCTTTTTGATCTCAGGGGCGTAAACACAGAAAATTGCAATGTTTATCTAGCCATATACAACGGAAATTAACCGCCATTGGTAGATGAAACAAGCAGATATTCTGGTAATTACTAGTTTCCCCATGGATTGAAACGTTAGACGAGTTCACCACAAATTCATTTATCTAAGAATCCAACGCGCATATATTATATGAACTATCTAGAGTTTACAAAATATCTATGTCAACCGAGATGATAGGTAGATAGTAAGAACAGGTTGAAGACGTTGCAAGATGCAGAGTCTGATAGCCCTGAGACTATTCTGGACCAACATGACCTCTACCAGCTTCTTCCTTACTGCTTACTAAGCATAACCAGGAGAATATATCTACAAGCAGCTCCTAAATAGCTATTACCTAGAGATACAACAACAAGAAAATAACGTCTAATATGTAGCAGCAAAATCAAGTTTAAAAAGCAGACCCTTGCAATTTCAGAGCACCGAATAACTATAACCTTTAAGTGCATCTTTTGAAGTGTTTTGAGCGACGATATTACAAATCATTCCCTCAAAAGCCAGTCAATATTCACCGCCCTCGCTTTCGACAGTTACATTAATAAGCCATAACAACAAGCGAATATCTCTACAAGAAATGGCAAAAATAAACCGCCAAAAGAAAAGAGAGGATCAACCAGCAAAACTCTGATCCATATAGATACTAACTCCCCTGTCAAGCTAGATCTATTGCCCTTTCGAGCGTATGTTCAGTAGAAATCCAAACCCGTAGGGTTGGATTTTTTATCCGCGGGAATGGCGACGGGGTGCGCAAATTTTTATAAACGTCGTGCATTAGACGGTCAATTTTACGTCTTGACTGACGAGCCAGTTTAATGTCTTAGGGGACTGTTCTATTTTGATTTGTTTTGGATAGGAAAGTGCTTATTTGACTAGGTATAGGGAGTGTTACCGGGCCGGGGTTTTCCCTTGTTGTTTTTCGATTGGGGGGGTCATGGCCGGGTAAGAGCTTTGCCGGTCTGCGGATTCGAAGAGGGAGGGATTCTGGGGACGGCGAGGGCATTTACTACTTTCGGACTCGATTCAAAGCTTTTATATCGCCTGTACTTGATGGCTTCTTATAATATAAGACTGCTTATATATGATATATCGGTAAATATGATGCTGGGGGTGTTTGTTTTTCTAAAACACTCTCCTTCCCAAGACCTAAATGTCTCGAACTGCGCTTGATGACTTCACTATCGGAAGCTTGAAGGGCCCTGCACTTTTGATATCAGTATTATCACACTCATCTATAGATGACTGGGGAAGCGGGATACTGAAGTTAAAGATGAGGAGAGTAGATTGTGATTATATGGAGTTTGTGAAGTACATAGTACGTGATAAGTTGCCCACCGGTTTAGAATTAACATGGAAACAAGACGATACGCTTCCTGATACTGCAATCTCATGAAAGCGAAGCACTCTTTACTTTTTCTAGCAATGGTAATTGCCGAATAGGCTAGTCTGGAGTACGCTTGGAAATTGGAATTCATTATGTATCTATTGATTGATTGTATTCTTGCCTGACTGTAAGCTCCATGTATGTTCCTCCAGCATGTAGTATGTCCTTCTCGGGTTTCAAGCTTTCGGAGCCAAATGATAAACCACCACCCTTTCCCGCCCCATTTCATGCTTGCAAGTCGCAAGTGCAACCCATTGCAGTGCTGTACCTTTCTCTGCTGCACCGGCTTCTAACAATTTCGACCTCCATTGTATCCTTTCATCCTGTTCATACCTTCATCTCCATCCACTGTTCCCTCTCTCATGTAGGTTTGATGTATGGAACAATCCGGAACTTCGCAGTCAATTGAGCCGGCTCCGAGATGCTCACTTATCCGCTTCACGACTTCGATACCAAAGGTTTCATTGACTGCGTTCAACCTACCCACGTGACCACCATCGTCGCCGACCCTATATTGATAGAAGTGGTGAAAAACAAGTGTCAAAAGCATCTCCTGGAGCGGCGAGCCTGCTATTGTATTGGCATAGGCGAATGCAACCCCTTCCACAGAGATTTTAAATCCCAATTCATCCACACAAATGCCATACCTAGCCTCGACGTCGTCCGCCAGGCTTGCGCCAATTTTGTCTCCGAAAACCCAAAGTGCAAAAAGGCCGATGTCGTGTTGAGGATCTGGTGTATCAGGCGATTTATTATCGGGTGGTAGATTATCGCAAATGTCGCACTTGACAGCCCCAGTATAAAGCCAGTAAACAAAGCGTCCAAACACCACCGGATCATCCTCTGGCAGCATAATCGTCTTCTCCGAGCTCTCCTTGAAACCACCCTGAAATGCCGCCTTGAAGTATGGGACTTTGTCGCAGAGGAACTCTTCATTTAGTTGCCACATCTTCTTCTGCGGGCCGACGAAGATCTTGACGAAGTTGCCGGTGGTGAAATATCTGTTTGAAGGGTAAGAGGATGTTTAGGGCATGCAGGGTACGTAGAGGCTTACTCGTGCAGTGAACGTACTTTTAGCTCGATTCCAGCATTGACAGAGCTGGCCATGGCGTGTGTTTGATGAGGGAGTGGTGGGGTGGTGTCGTTGGAAAGTGGTGTGCCGATGTGATTTGGAGGTTTGTTTTTGAGGTGTTTGGAGTTGGGGAGTTGGGAGTTGACGAGGTTTGATCTTAACCGGGAAAGTTCTTGGAGGAGGGAGGTACCAGTCTCGGCAGTGGTGAATGTTGGGAAAGCCAGTTTTTTGAATATAAAGCGGTTGCTTTCCTCATCTACAGTAGCAGTATATTTCATCTGTAATCAGACTAATCAGTTGTTGCTTCTCCTTTGAGAATGACAAAATGTTAGTATTCTACAAGGATATCTGGTGCAGTTCAACCACGACATGTCGACATTCTATGTGAGCTTGCAATTGAAATCAAGGGAATTATGAATGTAATTTAGCGTTTAGCAGCAAAACCGCCGGATATTCACATTTAGTAGACGTCTTTGATCTGTTCATTGTTGTCTATCAGATCTTTGGCCAAAGAGATGGACCAGCTACTACACACTGAAGAACTCTGCTTGTAATACCTCCAATTTTCTCTCATTTCAAGTTTATGAAAATCTACCCTGTATAAAAAAGGCGTACTTTAGGAGTCATTCCTCCTTGATACCCTGTCATCGAACCAAGTGAACCTGCCAAATCTTGCTTCATCCGCAATCGAGGTTCATGAATAATACAATGTTCAAGATTGCAATGAATCGTGCCAGCCATTGCATGATCATGAATGCGCTTCATGAGTTGATAGTTGAATTCAATGCTGGTTGCACCAAGTTCAGACAACAGCTTTAGTGGTGGAATTCCTCCTGGAGGCACGCCACCATACATATCACTGTAAAATAACGTGAGGGCGCTGTCCAATAGCAGATCTCGCAGTGGCGACGAATCGGCTGTTCTATCAAAAACGAATTTCAATCCCTCTGGAGAAAATATCGAGTTCGTCCGCAAGATGCAGAGACTGGATGTCTCCAAAGTTTTTGCCGCCAGATCTACACACTAACATTTGTCCGCAAGGACCCATAGTCCAAAGAATGCCAAGTCATGTTTCGAATCTTGTTTTGGATCAGGCTCTATTGTTGAGGGGCAACACAACCGCGAACTCTATGGCTAGGATCTGACTTATAGAACACTCATAATTAGTAAGTAAAATAATAAGGGGTTGTAATAAATATATTGTAGAATGGATGGTGTTCTAAGTGAGTAGAGAAACCCCGTTTTATAAGGCTTCCCCCAGCTTAGGCACCTGACTATTTATCACGTGGTGGCGCATCGCAACCCCACGACACTATAACCGCGCTGTCGCACAATTTGTCTTCGCAGCTTCCGCATTTGACTTCGTCCGTGTATACCCAGTCGACCATCAAGCCAAATGAATCGGCATTGTCTTCGGGCAGATCGATTTGCTTCGTGGTGCTTTCTTTGAAGCCGCTCTTGAAAGCTCCTTTGAAGCCGCTCTTGAAAGCTCCTTTGAAGAAAGGGACACGATCGCAGAGTAGTTCTTCGTTGAGGATGAACATCTTACGCTCGGGTCCCACGAAGACGGTGACATTGTTGTTGATTTGGAGATATATATTTACCGGTTAGGAGGAACTCTGCGATTTAGAAGATTGAATACTTACTCGTGCAACAAACGAGGCTTTTGCTTCTCTGGATTAGACGTAGACGCCATGATGATAGTTGGACTGGCCGAGAAGAGATGGTGGTGGGAGGTGTGTATCTCGCAACTTTCTCGAGATGTTTTCTGAACAGTACTTGTCGTTCTTGTTAGCACGGGGAGATTTGCTGGGGAGGAATATAAATGCTGCGAAGTGCAGAACATGCTGAGCGCTAAGCCTATTCTGATCCCACTAGACCTCCTCTAGCACTGCTTACTAAGCATAATCTGATCCATCCATACCTATACCACACACCATAGTTTAGTTTTTCTTTTCTTTTACTCAGCCCAATAGAAATAGAAGTGGTTACACGTAGCGTAGAAGTACGTCTATCATGCTCCATCCTAGTGCTCCTCTATTTGCATACCTCTAATAAATTTCGCTTTAGGTAATTTTCAAAAATCCACATTCAAGTTGTCTCATACATGTGACGCCTGGCTTTAAGGAGGGTTTCAAGCAAGACATCCGACTTTTTGTCTTTTAGTAAAATTGAGTATAATAACTTGAGATGTAAGGTTGGCTCTACAAACAAATAACTTGGAAGCTCAGGGCCGAAAGCTGAACAACTTATGCTATTTCATAACTGAAATCACATTAGAGCACATCAAACTAATAATATGGTTGAGTTGAATTGATTCTCTTAAAAGCTTCTCAGAATGCTCTTATTTTAAAGTGAAGACGAAATAAGTTATCAAGTTTACAACTGCCTTTAGAAGCAGAAACTATTCTCTAACTATCTCAAGCTAAGGTTATAGTTAAACTAGTATGGCTAAAAGTTGAACTAGTATAGGATTCTATATTAGATTAAATATTAGTACATCTTAATACTAGTTTAACTTTAGAAGTAAAGGTCTTTATACTAGTTTAACTTTAGTAGTAAATAAGGAGATATATAAGAGTAGAGAGAATAAGGTAGTATAGTAAGAGTATAAAGTAGGGTTGTATGCTACCTATGTACTATATAAGCGAGAATTATAATAATACTAAGCCTAGTCTAACCTAGACATATGCGCACTATAAGCTAAGCATATATACTATAAAAATTCCTTTACTTTTAATTTTCTTTCTTTTTTATAAATAATTAATAATTATAGAATA